>BLKM01001502.1:1553284-1612854 GCA_013340265.1 Coptotermes formosanus
ATACGACCAGGTTTAACACTAAAAAATTCTACGTGGTGCCGACATTGCGTTTATGTGTTTTGTACGGATCTCAGAACAAACAGCAACTTTTGCCTTATAAAACATTAAGAGACTGGTTTTTATAACCGAAGTGGAGAGTGTTTACAGCGCGGTACGCACTGAGTCCTTATATAAAACGGATACACTTCGTCTTTAAAGGGTTAATTTGAACAACCTGACGCAGCTGTCAGCTGATACTGAATTCTGTTGCCGTGAAAGCTTCAGCACAGCGTCTATAAGTCTGTAGGTCTCCTTTACTTTGTCAGACAAGAAAACATTGTAGCATTTATTGTCCGTGCAACAGTTTCTCCCGGTGCCTGTTGAAGTGACAAGACAATTTGCTTCAAGTCTTACACGTAAGGTCAGCCTCAGTGAAGGCCATTTCAGCGTCTATCACCATCAGCAGCAACAGGATGTAATCCATTCCACGTTTCTTACACTTTAAATGGGGGTTGCCTCTTCATCTTTTCGCTAATCGACCTACCTTTCTTCTGCCGTTTGGAATGTATTCATAAACCAAATTGGAAATTTTGGGTCCGATACGTATACAGTCCAGAATAACTTAATTTCTCTGGTATTTCTTTATTTGTTTTACAGTCACATAATGTATATGTATGCTGTGACTGACTGCAAAAATTATACCTCCGACGCTTCACTACGTCTTTACCGTTGGGGTTTCTACATCCAAACATTCAGCATTCGAACCTGGAGACTATGCAGGCTTTTCAGGTTGAAGGAGTAAGGTCCCTATTCGACGCAGAACCCTGAAATGTCGCATGAAAGTTGATATTTAAAGGACCACGTGACACTTTATGGAGCCGGGATAGCTCAGTCAGTGTAGTAACTAGATGAGGGGGTGAACAACAGAGGAATCGTGGTTTGATTCATGTAGCACCAAGAGATATTTCTCTTCTTCAAAACGCCCAGACTGGCTGTGGGGCCCACCCAGGCTCCTACACCGCCGTATCTTCCCTGGTTTAGGACGCCTGGGGCTTGAATTTGACCACCTGCCAACATGTAGCAGCGTCGTTAAGAATGAATGGAGCTATGCCTCTATCCTCTATGTGGCTTCAGAGCATTTACTGAGAATCTTTGACTCTCTAGCTTTTATATTACGTTTGTTAAAGTCGTTGTGACGAAGAAAAGAAAAAGTTTACTGCTGAAATCACAGATCGTCTTGAGTTGGGTGTCTTAAACGATTGTTCATTTGCAGGAAATTGGGGGAAATTATAAATCATAATTGAGTCCAGACTTTAATATGGCAACGTTTTGGTTTGTTAAGAATATCAACATGGCAACACCGCGAAACAAAGACTGTGCAGCTTTTCCCACTCATCTCTTGCTGTTCCTGGGGCAGTGAGTTCAGGAATATAGACCTCATTTCTTACAACGATTACGTTTTGCTATTTTCCTAAAAGGCAAGCAACCTTAAGTGCAGATGACTTGGCAGGTTCTAAAATACACTGTGAAGTCACCTCGATGTAGCCAAATTGCTCGTCTTCGATACGAATTAGGCCCACTTGGGATAAAATTTGTGAGATTCATCCAGCAAACCTTGGTGTTAAGAATTTATTGGATGACTTGTTTTCACGACTTTTCATCTTCTGAAGCTTACTATTTTACAAAGTGCTGTTGAGTTCCTGCAGCGTGATGGATAGTTTTGTCGCTTCTTCAACACTTGGCTTGGCAGGAGTGCAGAACATCATTTGACGGTGATAGTTTCAGTTCTGCTTAAATTTGAAAGTATATTGACTTTTTTAAACATGTTGTTTAACGACGCTGTCAGTTGCTAATATTATATTACTTCAGTGATAGATAAACGAGTGAGTATGCAGCATTGGTAGGATGATACTGACAAGGGGAAACCCGAAATACCCCGAAGAAAACCTGTTAAAGTTCCATTTTTACTGGAGTTCATCCCGTTGTGCTGTGACATATTAACCCTATAAAGACGAAGCGTATCTGTTTTATATATAAGGACTCAGTGCGTACCGCGCTGTAAACACTCCCCACCTCGGCTATAAAAACCAGTCTCTTAATATTTTATAAGGCAAAAGTTGCTGTTTGTTCTGAGATCCGTACAAAACACATAAACGCAATGTGGGCACCATGTAGAATTTTTTAATGTTAAACCTGGTCGTGTGTAAAGTTACCGCTATGCTTTAAAAGGTTAGTTATAGTATGCGTGTTGCATCAAAGGATGCATTCACTGTTGCATTTATAAAAATCCCTTTTGTTTGACAGCAATACACTTACTAATGGTAAGTTGTCATATTTCCGCTTTTTCCGCTCTATATCCCATACGGAAAAGAATGATGAACAGGATGTGTGTGTGTGTGTGTGTGTGTGTGTGTGTGTGTGTGTGTGTGTGTGTGTGTGTACATATATACATACATATCGAAATTAATTTCTGCATCCTCCAACAACACCTTTATGTCTAAAATATTTGCAGATTACTGGCAATTTTCGATTTACCCTTTGAAGCACAAAAATATTAAGTCTTTTACAGCGCTCCGCGACATCCGAAAGAGCGTTCCTTTCAGTAGTTTCCTACGCTTTCCCCGTTTGTCCTTCTGACAGCAGTAGCATGTAGATAAACAGGAGTATGGAGCATTGGCGTAATGGGATTGGCAGTCGAAAGGAGAAATACTCGGAGAAATACATTTAATATTATACTTCTTCCGTGCTGTTGTTTTACATACATAAGTTTATTTGTTACCATCTGCTGTACGTTATTTATACAGCCCCTACATGTTTCGGCCGAATTACTCAGCCATTATCAGGGAGTCAGCTGTTGTAGACATAAGCAGCGTGCAACACGTCACAGAATGGTAATTATACATAAATTACAGCTGTATTATTTGTTCTGTATATAGTTTTAAAATCATGTGTCATAAAACAGTGTGTACATAAGATTTTTAATAATAAAATGTCTAAAGAGTATAACATATATTTTTGTTTTCAAACGGCTGTTGGTAACCACTTCTGATGTTGTGTGGTAGAGACACATGGCTGTGTTCTTCGTTGTTTAATTTTTACATGGTGACTCTGTGCCAGAAGTCAAAAATTTCCCCCAAACATACAAAATTCGCCGTAGTATGACAGAGGACGTTGTGTAAAAATAACTCAGATGTTCATTTACTACTCTTAAACAACGTTCTTGGCCGTTAGCCTATCCGTAAGTGACAGGCGTATCGTTAAATGTTTATGGAAATGCATGCGAATAATAAGTATGGCACTGAAAAACTATTTGATATTTAATCGATGCAAACGATTAACACCGAGTAGAGAAAAATTCACAGTAATGCAACGAAGACAGTGAGAGACGCTTCAATGCTGCTGCTTCTGCGCAGACCGTTCAGGAATCCTGCGGCATTCTGCGCATTCGAGAAGGTTCGTTACTCGACGACCTACCAGAAGAGGCGCCGGGATCAACGATCGGTTTGCGAGAGGGAGAAGGTCGTATGGGCAAAAATTGGGTGGTAAATTCAGAAACAGTTTTTTGTATTGTGCGCGTCTTGTGTAAGCAAAGTTTGTAAACTGATTGATCGTATACGGAAAGATTACACTATCAGAAATTTCTTCCAGAAACGACATCTTTGACACATTTGTTGATGTACGAGCTTCAGATTAGAACGTTGAACAACGCGATGCCGATCCCAGTGGCCGCGCGGTCTAAGGCGTAGGTCTGCGGCCGAGCACTTTCTGGGATAGTGGGTTCGAATCCCACCGGGGGCATGGGTATTTTTCTTGTACAGAGTTTGTGTTGTCAGGGAGAGGTCTCTGCGACGGGCCGATCCCTCTTCCAGAGGAGTCCTATCGAACGTGCTGTGTGCTTGAGCGTGATCAAGTGAAAAAAAATCCTCGACACCTGCTGTGAGTAGGTAGAAGAGGGAAGGACTACGAACAACACGATAACTAATGGGAGCAGGCAAGGACAATGTACTCACCCAGCCAATCTGGACCGTGGTACTTTACTTAATGCTCGTTCTGTAAGGTACTGCAGTAGAATAGTTCTTGATGCCGTAGAGGAGGTAAACAAGGCTAACGAATGCCACTCGGGAGACCAACTTACACTGCCGTAAGTACTGTGAAGTACGGAGACAATGGCGGCCAGTGAGGAGAACAAACAGTCGAGGAATGTGCTGACTGTAGTGGATACTACTGTGGCTATAACATGGCCATTGTTGTACCGCTCTCCCACACCGGGAAATCCGGAGCCCTTTCCGCGAACTGTGACCCCACAGAAATGTATCTGAACTACTGGACATGCCTTTCATAATGAATAGAACTTAATTTATAATAGGCCTGTGGATATGTGAAGTTGACGTGTGATCGGACTGTTTTGCTAGTGGTGCCACGTGTTGCATGGCGAATACATTTCGCGTCGCCTCTATAAGTGTCATTTGCGTTTCTGTTTGTTACAAAGGATCCATTTGAATCATATAGTATTCATTACAACACCGGTTACTCAGCATGATTTCCGTTGAACAAAGATTGTTTAAGAATTAAACCCTGTTTGAGACGGAAACAGGGTTGGTAAATAACGAGATGCTTGTGGCTTGTGAGTTGGATTGAAAATATGTGGGTTGTTTACATGTATTGCGTATATATAATGCAGAATGAAGCGTCTGCGTTAAGTTAAACCTGTCTAAAGCGGAGATAATTCACGTTCCGCGTAATTTAATGCAACTTAGAACGAAAACAGCAGTCTGTTTGTAGTATCGTTTTGTCATTTTGTCATAAAAGTTAGTTGCAGGGGCTTTACAGCTCCATGGTCTTCTGGGATGAGAGTCTGAAATAGGGCACAGTACTTTGTTATTTAAATTCTCAGAATTTACATTCTAACTTTAGCGTAATGAACCACCACCACCACCACCACCACCACCACCACCACCACCACCACCACCGCCGCCGCCGCCGCCGCCGCCGCCGCCGCCGCCGCCGCCACCGCCACCGCCACCGCCACCGCCACCTGCGCAGGAAAATAAAACATAAGCATTGATTTTCTGAATTGTTTGTTAGTAAATAGCAAGGCGAAGGCATAATGAATTTAGTTTAGAGCGTATAAAATTTATATTAAGTATAAATGTGTGGTATGTTTAGATTTATGTAAATTTACAATTTGGGGATGGTATGATCGCAGCCTATGAGGGGAGTTCTTCACTAAGTCAGTCCGTCTTGTCCATCATTGTGTCCACTTCTCAGAATGTGGTTCGCTGCTTATTTGTGTAGCAAACATTTTCGTTTCTGTCCCCCCGTGTGCAGCTCCACAGTACTGTGCTTTCTGAAACTTTCAGGTGTACTTTTGTTGAAACCATTCAGCCATAATTAACTGCAATGATGTAGTCCATGACGCAGTACACAGACTTTGCCAAGGCATTCCTTACTTTGAATATAGCTTACCTTTTTACGTTGCACACGTAAATTTAATTTCATTTACGCCCATAAGAAATGTACGGCGTTCGGTGAACTCACAAATGGCCCGTAGTGTTATGTGCTGATATGTTGTACCGAATGCGGTCCAAATCGGACAGAAAATGTGGAAAGTACTGATAGAAATTCGGTTACGCCCCTTATTAGAAACGTACGTTTTGCATGGGGCCGATTTTCAAGAAACTAACAGTCACTCTGTAAGTTCTGTAGAAATCTTTCATACCGAATGTTACCCAAAGGGGACCAGAAGTATGGAACATAAGGCAAAAGTTTATTTACACCCTGAAATAAACCATGGCTTTCACTGTACCGGTTTTCGTGAAACTTGTTGTTACTCAATGGCATTACGTGGAGACATCCTATGCCAACTTTCACCCAGAATCGGTCAAGAAGTGTGAAACGTGGGGACAGAAGTTTCATTACGCCGGTCAACAATGTATGGCTAGCCGATTTTCACGAAAATTAGGTTTGCGTGACAAGTTTCTTTAATTCTGTCTAGTGTGTGGCTTTTAATAAAAACCAATCAAAGGTTTAGTTTAGTTCATTTAATTTTTTGACAAATCACTAGCTCTGCAGATGATATATTGTCGTTAAATGGTTAATACAATGAGAGCCAAGCGTGTCACGTTTCTGCGTTTCCTGTTGTTTTAATTTATGTAGCTTCGGAATGAGGACGACCATGCCGCTTTTAATAGGTTCCATGTTTTGAAATGTCTTACATGTACGAGTTTACGGGTTGCAGGCGACGTGCACCCATAACACTGGAGGTCCGTCGTAAATGAAGCCGCCGTAATTCGGGTCCCTTTTTGCCATAAGCATAATGTTATAAATCGCAGTTCCTTTCCAAGGAATTAGGGGTGTTGTGTGTAAAACGGCCCCCGCGATTAAGACAGCGATTTGCTATTATTCTTTGACTAATGACGCCACTGGCCTGGCTTGGAGCTTACATCTGCATTAGTGTAGTGAGATCAGACACAGAGAGTGGATGTGCTTCTGCGAGGGAACAAATTTCCATTTGACAAAAACTTCTTTTCGATGCCTTTCTGTAAGATATGTACATCGTGTTTGTCAGATTTTCATTTAGAACGTAATGAATGTAACACGCACGTGCCGTGATCATGGAGTAATGACCAATGAGCTAACACATGCAGTGGTAAAATTTATATCGTTGCGTTTATTCATTAGATTCTCTTAACGATGTTCCATTTCTCTAACAGAAGATATAGGGGTCCGTTTTATCCAGGGCCCTGGGTAAAACGAACATTTTGTAAGGTTTCAGAAAATCTAAAATATCAGACGAACAAAATTTTTAAATAACATATTAAAAACTATGCCACTTTTCTTAATAATCCCTGCAAATGTTATTGTTTAGTTTGTCATTAAAAGCAACCGAACTGCAGTTACATGATGATTAGCTTAGGGCGACCGTTTTACACACAATTCCCCTACTTACGGAACGGGAGGCTATCTAGATGCCATCGTCATTACAGATTCAGTCACTACTATAGAACACTGTCATAATTACGGGGTCGTATGTCAGGCAGTCGTAAGTACGGGGTTGGCTGTATTCACATTTTATGGGAACAGAAATACCGCGTATACCGCGCGTTGCTTACAGTGCCTTCGCCAAACCTTTGTTGTCGCCCATAGAAGGCACCAAGATGCCACCTACGGTCACTTTGCATAGGCTTACCCAAGTGTCACCTTTAGTGCAAAATTTACAGACGTGCACTGTCTAGATGTTAGGAAAAGTTCCAAACAGATGTTCCGATCGTTTGAGAAAAATACGCTGCCCTATCTCATGACGAACGTGCGACTCTTGCAGCTGGTGCAGACGTACGTACCAACGCGTATACGGCGCGCGGCACTCCCACCCACACACACGTTGCTGTGGTTAGTAAGCGCTGATGTAACTAATGCGCCATTACATCGTAATATGACCCCGATATGGCAGAACTGTTTCTCTTCTGGCTGTCGGGAGTTGCTTAATCAGACGCGGGGTACAGATTTTACTCTGTAGCTCTCGGTTGGTTCGTCAGATTGCACGTCATGCGTATCTCTGAGATTCGTCATCACGTGTGTAGTATGATTCATACTCCATTTCATTTATTCGCCCGTGATTAGGTCTACCTTGTGTGTCGAAATTCCAAATCACTTTAACTGATTTGAGTTCGTTGCTTACTGTATAGCTTACAAGCGAAAGTAAACTGTGGTGGAATTTTTTTTTCATGGTTCGACAATCCTAGTGGGTCTTAGCCTCCTCATTGTTGAGGTTTTTAGATCACACTGAGACTCACACCACACTCGGTAGGACTCCTCTGGACGAGTGATCGGCCCGTTACGGAGACCCCCAACCTGACACCACACAACACTCACAAGAGACAGACATCCATGACCTCGGCGGGATTCGAACTCGCGATCCCAGCAAGCGAGCGGCCGCAGACCCAAGTCTTAAACCGCGCGGCCACTGGGATCGTCCTTAAAATAATTTTTATGAGAATTTTATGCATAGGGCTACATATACCAATTAACCAGTGCTGTGTTTACATGACACCTAAACGCACAGTGATCGCTCATTATATTAAACGACTGCCAGCAGAGAAGTATTGGACAGCGCACCGTTGTTAGCGAAACATTGATCATGCTGACGATTATGGTATTGTTAAAAGTGAATAATAACAATAATAATAATCGTGTTTATTGAAATATGGCCCCACGAAGGCATTATACTTTGAGCTTCACACGATACGTATGAAGCAAATATAAACAAAAAAAAACAAATCAACCGAAGAATACTTTAATTCATCACGACGTCTTATGATATTAAACTAAAATAATATCAGATGTGACTAAGTGTGATGATTTGCCTTCTGAAGATCTCGGAATCAGTGAAAACTGAATTTGCCGCGGTGGTGAACGTTGCCGGGGGACAGTTTTTGAAGGATGGACTAAAATGAAGCAAAGTCTCGGAGTTTCCGACTGGGAACTCGCATAATAATAATAATAATAATAATAATAATAATAATAATAATAATAACCATTTCAAAATCCTTCAGAAAATATTTGTGCAGCATACCAGGAAAGCACGATATCAAGGAACTACAGAAAACGGCTATATTGGGCACAGCGAACATGCTTCGGAAAGTGCTAATGTAGAAGCACCAAAGAGTTTAATATTGAAGACAGCGTTATATGCACCATTAACAGTAAGCGCAGAATAGCTGCGACACTGTATACCCTAGAAACATGGCTTGTCTCAGGTATATAAGTGTGAATACCCTGCATGAAGGTGATAATGCAATAATAATAATAATAATAATAATAATAATAATAATAATAATGTTGCTCGCCATCCGCACCACAGTGGCGCAACACAACAACAGGCCGCTAGGAGCAATTGAAATGTTACAAAACTGATGATTGCTCGTACTGGGGGCTCCAATGGAGACCAGGCCAGCGGGTAGTGACGTAGACGCGCACTTTTGGGTGTCGGCCAAAATACGGGATCACAGATCGCATAAATCGTGCCGATCGGTTACTGCACGCCACTTCAAAGTGTTGTTAATTGAAATCGATGTTGTGGGCATCTCAGCGGTGTTGCTAGTCGGTCAGCAGCTGTAAGGCAGGGAGAGTCCTATCATATTAAAATGCCAGTAGAGAGAAGAAGAAGAAGAAAAAAGTGGTAGTTGATCGATACATCATCGTGGTTGGTGTTATGAACGTCACGCGTCAATCAGCTTCTAAAAATATGAATGAACATAGCCTAAGTAACATGGACATGAACACCATGTTTAGAATACAGATGGGACGTGCAGGGAGAGCGTGTGTTTAGGCGTTACGCTACTTGGCTTATTGTCTGGAAAATTTATTTTCAGAAACCATATCATAAGAAGTTATACAGGGTGTTTCAGGGGGAATATACCATACTTGTTGAGAACGTTCCTTAGGTTAAATTGCATCCATATAACCAAACATACCAATTTTGAAACAGATAGTTGCCTCTTGCACGTAGCACACGATCAATCATATAGGGACATGATCCACAGTGGATCGAATACATATACAAACATGTATATATAGTGTATATACCAACCAATACTGCCACTATATATCAAGAAAGTAGAATTGTAACCAAAGTTTATATTTTACATGTTCTGTACTATCGTGTCAATGCAGTGTACACATGATATTGCTGTAATGTATTGCAGGCTGTGTGGCTACTACTCGGCAAGTTGAACTTCACGTAACAGCTACCTGAAGATGGTACCGTAGTGCCGAAACATGTTGGAATCATAAAAGACTATGTTGTTGTGTATGATATGTGTGCGTTTGGTCGGTTTAGTAAAAGGAAACAAACGTATCTACATCCGAAGCTGAAGGGTTATGGGGATAACGACGAGAAAAGTTCTAAACAGGTAGAGCTGTTATATATTTATCGATTTCCAAATGCATGTTGAAACTAGGAGGAATTAGCCGGATATCACTGATGTGTATTTGTACTTTTTCCACTGTCATTAATTACACAAACACGACGTTTCGAAAGCAGACTGCTTTCGTCTTCAGGTGCACTACAATCTTGAGAATAAGTATCTATCTAAAAGAAACAAAAATCTACAAATTCATACGTGAGAGACAAAACAATCCAAACCTCTAAATATAAAGGTATTGTATACAAAACTCAGTCTACAAATTGTAAGAAATGGAAAAGTCCAAATACACATCTGTGATGTCCTGCATGTTGCACCGTTATCTACAAACTGTAGTGTACAGTTAGGAGGAATTTGTAGTTCCTTTAATATTAGCATCGGTACTTAACATCTAGTTAACATCTGAGTGACATAAAACATTAGGCTATAAATCATCGTATTAGTTACTGTACGCGAGACGACAACAGCGCTACACGTAACTTGCTCTTACCGTGCTTGAACTGTGGCACAGTGCTGAATTCATTCGCTCTGTCTAGATTCCCCTTGTTGAACCATATAAGTGTTCAGATTTTCGCTGCAAAAACAGGGCATACCAGGAATCAAAATTTCAAAAAACCAGCAACTGTCAACGCTGTTATTTGCAGACGACCAAGTCATAATGGCAGACACAGAAGATAACCTACAGAAAGCTGGGCACAAATTAAACCAAACAATAACGGAACATGGTTTAACCATATCTGTACAGAAAGCAAAATCGATGGCATTTAAAGGCCGAGACCCAGTAAGAACCAAAATTGTAATAGATAAAAAAATTATAGAACAAGCAAATTCTTTTAATTATTTAAAAAATATGATATCTTATGAAAAAGAATTGGACATTGACAACAAATTACAAAACTATTTGAAAATTACAGGTATTATAAATAATGTATTCAGACCACAAAAAACCCTTAAGAAAACAAGAGTAAAATTATACAATACACTAGCCCTCCCAGTTTTGTTATATGGCAGTGAAACTTGGACTATTAAAGCAAGGGACGCCAGAAGAATAACAGCGGCAGAGATGAAATATATGAGAAGAACAGTAGGCTACACTTGGACAGAATACAAAACAAATATACAAATTGCAAAGGAATTAAAAGTAACACCAATTCTGGACAAATTACTGGAATATAAGAGGAACTGGATACAACATGTAAATAGAATGCCTCGTAACAGATCACCCAGGGTAATGAAACACTATTCCCCAACTGGCAGAAGGAATCATGGAAGACCTGGAAGAGACTTCTGGATACGTGAGACCGGAACGGGTCAACAAGTGGCCCAACTCCGTGACACATATATGATGATGATTTTCGCTGTGGGTGCTACTCAAATAATGGTCTTACGGCATTTTTATATCGTATGGTGTAATATGTTTCTTCGGACGTTTCGGAGGAACCATACTGTCTCCACATTCAGCGTTACTGTATCAGACGATTTTTAGTGTTTTATTGTCGTTTTATTGGAGATTATATTGTATAGAGAGGCCGTAATAAGTCTTTCTGGTTCTTGGATCAGTGAAAAAGCAGCTGATTTTCAGAAATCTGTATCATGTACATCTAGTATTTAACCGTGTAAAACCCGGCGGTAACTGCATGTACCATCATTCGTAGCATTTGAAAATCTGAATGCCGCCGCACGCTGTATTTATGTGTTTCATACGATGGGAATAACGAATTTCCTTTACTTTCTGAACAGCATTAACCGCTTCCTTGACAATGGACAGTACTGTGTTATTTGTGACGTGGTGTCTGAAGTTTCCTCCACATTTATATGGTATAGTCGGTGTCCTAGTTCGTGCCATGGCTCTGGAGTTAGTCACCCGCTTGTTACCTCGGAGGCCAGGGTTCGATTCCAGGCCGGTCCATGTGGCTTTTGTTGTGGGCAAAGTGACACTGCGACAGGGGTTTATCTCCCTACTGCTGCTGTCCCCTACCACTGCCATTCTACCACTGCTCCGTGCTCATCTTAATAATGCACTTACCAGTAGGACAAGCGGGCGAAGCCTCGGAACCTTCAAACATAGCTTGCTCTGTCAGATATCGGGGAGCACTGGACTGAAAAGTACTTTCACAGTCAGAGTTCCGGCCCAGATTTGAAGCGATGACCTTCAGAGTACAAGTCAGTCACAAGCTTTGGCGCTTAGTCCAGCTTGCTTGGTGGCCTTCTTCGGACCGTGTTCCTGCATGAACCAACAGAATCGGTCAAAAGTCTTGCCCATAATACATTAATATTTCCACTATGACGTAGGGTCGAAGCAAGGAATCTGAGATACAGGCAGGCATTGCCCTGTTTGTACCAATTCATCATCTAAATCATTAACCTTGCTACAGCCAAAAAACTTGGTCGGTTGGTCAATCAAGACTGCCAGTATAAACCTGCTATTTCACAAAGGAACTCTACTTCATCCAGAAGAAAGGTCATCGATACGTGACCTCTGAAGGCTTCCTAAGGTCTGAGCATTATCTCTCCTCTAGCATCAATGCCCTAGGGCTACGTAGCCTGTCGCAATCCGTGTGCGTCTAAAGAAGTGGATAGAATGGCCCAGATCCTATGCCGTCATGCACTGAGACCAGGTAGCCTCTGAAGTAACCAAAGAAAAGGCTTGTAGAGTGGCTGTCTTATCTGTCTCTTCAGCAACCCCCGAATCATCTGCATGATTTTCATGATAACGCGTACAGATGCGGTGATACAAGGGATCACTCAAGGGCCTTATTCTTGTTTTTCAAATTAAAGTCGGTGATATCACAATGTGATCAATTTTAATAGGACCATTAATAGCATAATTAACCATTCAAATAATAACCCAAGATTAATGAAATCTATATAACAATTTTTGTTATAAAAACGGTATATGTTTCCGTATAAAATGTTACGTATTTCGACACACAGGCGTCGTTGTCATGCACAGATTTATAAAAAGAACGGTGGCTAGCATTACATTTTTTTCGCTGCTATGAAAGGGAATTTCTCCTTAAAATTTCCTCTATTAGAATTATGTTATTATATTAAAAACCCATCTAACGCAGCTTTAATTATAAATAATGTAAAAGCTCTTGCCCGTATAGTTGTGTTTTATGAGATAAAGTATAAAGGTAAAGATATGCCATTACAGGCCTGGACAGGCCCTTAGGGTTCCAGGAGGGTAAGGCTCCTAGGATTTCTAGACAATCGACACTTGAAGGTGGTAAGGTTGTCAGCCATATGCACCGGCCGCCTTTACCCCGCAGGAAATATTCCTGGTACTCATTTCTGTTGGAGGCTGAGTCGAG
This sequence comes from Coptotermes formosanus, assembly GCA_013340265.1. Lineage (NCBI taxonomy): Eukaryota > Metazoa > Arthropoda > Insecta > Blattodea > Rhinotermitidae > Coptotermes > Coptotermes formosanus. The sequence goes on from BLKM01001502.1 coordinate 1,566,501, forward strand.
CCCAGGGCCACATTGCGGCCGGAAGGAATGACACCATGAGGAATCGAACCCGCGACCTTCCGTTTTGTAGCGCAGTGTCTCAACCAACTGCGCCACCGCGTTCCCTCGAGATAAAGTATGTCAGCATTTAATGTGTACTTAAAGTGTTACATTCCTTTATTGGAAGATATTGTCAAAGCTGTAAAATTCTCTTTACACTGATTTGTTACGATGTGAATCAAATAGTCTCAGTTGATTGTATTATTTCTGGTTAAATTATTTTAATTCAATCTTATTTTATAAAATGGACGCACAGTCTTTTGTGAGTATCTATAATGTATTATTTTCGTCAGGAAGGGATCATTGTCTACAATAACTAGCCAAGGTTTCGGCTTTTTGCTGAAGCCGTCATCACTCTAAACCATTATAAAAATGTAAAGATATAAAAGTAGCTTTATATGACGTATCAGTTCAAAGTGGTATTGAGACGTCACACCTTACGTCGGGTTATTAGGTATTATTTTGTTTTGTTTAGCCAAGATTGGCCATATTTTTCCAGTCCTTATCCTACGATTCATGATAATCTGATAGCTTCATTGGATGGTAAAATCTGTGATGTTGAAACAGCATGGATTTTTAAAAACTTGTGGTATTTTATTTGCACCTTTATTCGGAGTGTGACCTTTACGTTCTATGAAAAACAGAATTGACAGAAAAAAGTGAGTTGTGAAGAGAAAGCGAAGCAACTGACGGAAATGGGCAGTATGTTTGAACCACGGGTGTTATTTATGTGCTTTATACAGCCGGTTAGACCAGGTTCGGATTCCATACAAGTTACTGAGCGCTGCCAGAATTTTGTTTGTCAGAATAGCAGCCCGGAACCTAAAACGAAAAGACATGGCGCGCTGGGCATGCTGTCAAAAACTACCTGAATATAGCATACCGGGCATGCTATCAGTAAGCTACCTGCACATGGTCTGCTGTGCATGCTATCAGTAGCTACCTGGACTTCGCCTGCTGCGCATGCTATCAGTAGCTACCTGGATACAGCATATTGGGCATGCTGTCAGTAAGCTACCTGAATGCAGCATACCGGGCATGCTGTCAGTAAGCTACCTGAATGTAGCATACCGGGCATGCTGTCAGTAAGCTACCTGCATGTAGTGTACCGGGCTTGCTATCAGTAAGTTACCTGGATGTAGCATACTGGGAATATCAGTAAGCTGCCTGACATGACATGCTGGACAAGCTCTCGGTAAGCTACCTGGCCACTGTATGCAAGATGATTTTTAAATACAACCGAACCCGGTTAGAACGATATCGGTTTATACGACACCTTGCCTGTAGAGTTAGATATTCTGTGATAGCAATTAATTCCTTACTGTTAACAATAACATTATACTACTCGGTTATAACAGCACTCATTTATAACGACACAGAATATTCAGTCCCTTTTATGACGTTATAACCGAGTAATTAGGTTTGGAAGTTACTAACAGGGTGCAACTTGGTCAAGACACTTGCTCCCATTTACGGAACAAAGATGATGGTGCGATTTACATTTCTTTTTTGAATAGTGCATCATGTGTATATATATATATATATATATATATATATATGTATAATTTTTGTCTCCAAAACGCACAGAGAGGCTCTGGATCCAACTCAGACTCCTACTCAGTGAGAACCGGGTTTCTTTCTCGATGGTAAAGCGGCCGGAGCCTGAAGTCGACCTCTCACCTTCATCTAGTGCGGAGGTTAAGAATGAGTGGACATATACCTCTGCAACGCCCATGTGCCTTCATTACGTTGACAGGGGCAACTTTACCTCCTTTACGTACATAAACAACTCAGAAAATAACACGCGCGCCTCTCTTCTTAGTTTGGACATCCCTGTTGTAAAAAATTAACCAAAGAGAGGCCAGACGTATTTGAGACCGTGTTCCGGATCTTACTGGCAGACCTGAAACCCGAGTGGTGGTGCAATTCATTTTAAATGCTATAGATAATGTTGCCGTGCCTAGTTTTACGGTTGCAGGAAGTGACACGATGTTTTGTATTTGATTTCACAAGTCAGCATTTATGCCTTTTATCTGTAGTTGCTTCACAGAGGTCTAAATGTGTTGCAGCTGGGTTTTAGTGCCTCAGAGTAAGACTGGTGTGGATAGATAGTGGATCTGGCGTAGAAATGGGTTTTTACTGCAGCTACTACAAAACCCTCTGCTGCCATTTATTCCTTTATTTGTACTGCTTTCACCTTAAGATCATCATCATCACAACCACCAAACGGAGTTGTTTATTATAGTCAATAATCATCATCATCATCATCATCATCATCATCGTCTAAATGTGTATAGCACCATAGTTTGTGTATTGTATACAGCAGTGTTTCACAAATCTTACTTACTGCGGAGCGTTTTGAGTTTTAAAAAATGGACTTGTTCCCAGACCAATAAAACTCGCATATTAACCCTTTAAAGACGAAGCGTATCTGTTTTACATAAGGACTCAGTGCGTACCGCGCTGTAAACACTCTGCACTTCCGTTATAGAAACCTGTCTCTTAATGTTTTATAAGGCAAAAGTTGCTGTTTGTTCTGAGATCCGTACAAAACACATAAACGCAATGTGGGCACCACGTAGAATTTTTTAATGTTAAACCTGGTGGTATGTAAAGTTACCGCTAGGCTTTAAAAGGTTAAGTATTAAGTGTGGTAGAACAAGCCATGTTAGTATAAGGTTCAAGGAAAATGCTGTGGAAGAGATTATGCATAGCGCAATAGAAATGAATTCATTTTGATCTTCGCTCTTCCGGGACATCCAAGAAGTCCGGTGTTCTTGGACAGCTTGACCCTTGAAGATGGGACTGATAGTTTGTCCCGAAACGTCGGTAGCAGCTACCAGTGTGCGCTGCATAGCATCCCAGAAGAGCGAAGATCTCATTTAGACCGCGGTGGAAGCCTGAATTCATTGGGTTTAAGTTAGGTTCATTTTCGTTTCTTTGTTGTGTGACCCACATTTCAGCAATATCTTTGATTTCTCTTTTTGAACCTTTGCTTTACAGTGTTCTAGTGGCATTGCAAATTCTTTGTGTCGCGAAAGTAAGGAACATTTATTTCGCACCAAGATATAATATTTCTTGTACGAGAAGTGTGCAAGACAGTTCATTAGACAGTTTCCGTTGATCACTCCGGGAATGTTTCGTGCAGTTGAGAACCGCTGTAACCTCGTTCCGTATTTATAATAAGCAGTGGATTCTTTGTTGTTCGCTAAATTCTGCTGCAGTTGATTAATTTCTGCATTATTCAACTGTGTTGTATCAACCTCGGGAGTCAGCGTTGAATTATGTATTAAAATTATCGTGGACCGCGCCCTGAGGTACACTGAACAGGAAACTGTGGTTTTTAAAGATTTGGTCAGCTAGAAACTATTCATGTAACTGTCTGTCTGTCTGTCTGGTGCTGTTTCTCCGTCTATTCCTCCATATATCCGTTGGTCTTCCCATGCACCCCCTCCCCCCATTTTCGACCGGCTGTATACTATTTTATCAACAAAATTTCTATCACAATTCAGGTTGTTGAATTCAGCTCTGTAGCATGGGTCTGCACACAGTTTAATTGCCCTCATGGTGGACTACATAGCGTGTTTGGAGTGCAATTTATTAAACTTCTTCCTTAAAATAAGAAAACAATATACGGTTCTGTGCCCCGCTTACCAAATGCTCGAGAGTTGAGCAATTTTCTTTTCTTAACGTGTCTCGCACCGCCAGGCAATTGGACAGTGATGTGTGTGCTGTGTGCTGCGTTCCTGAAGGCAATGTACCCGCCGGCAACCTCTGCCATTAACCGCTGTGGACAGTAATGAAACTTAAAAAAATAAATTAAAGGTAACAAACATAATAAAAAGCACACAACTTCGCCAGAACTAAGTATGGGGATGTATAAAGTAAACGTAAGATTCAGTGACCTGTTCGAGCCATGCGGGTGCAGTGTGGCTTCTACATTAATCCTGAATTCACCATCTGTTATTAACACATAATGGGCAGATTTCACGTAGTTCACATTGTGCATTATATTGAATTATTAACTAGAAAGTACCAACAATAATTCACAATTTTAGTATGTAACAAAATGTCGTTAAAGGATCATTTTAACTTCGACATGTTTCGGTGGCATATGTACCTCCATCATCAGGCAGAAAGCTCATACCGAAAGCTGAAAACGCCGCTGGTAAGGTAAAGTCCTTCTTGCTGTGTACACACTGCACGAGTCACTTCACAGAAATTCGTGCACATACAGCACGGAAGGCATTGTGTATGCGGTGCAAGGACTTTACCTTATCAGCGGTGTTCCAGCTTTCGGTGTGAACTTTCTCCCTGATGATGGTGGTCTGTATGCCTCCGAAACATTTCGGAGTTAAAATGACCCTTTAAAGATGTTTTCTTTTGTTTTAAATTTGTGCATTATGGCTGGACAGTTTAGTGACGACATACACTATGTCCTCCGCTTCCACACCCCCCCTTATATGTACCCTTTTTCTCTCATTCTGTCATCTTCTCAAAGTCAAAAGAACACAAAAGATACTTATGACTGTCGTGGTGGTATGTTGATCAGGGGCTGTATGAACTAAGTTAGGAGTCGGTCACACATTAATTCACGGTACCAGTTTCTACTGTCGAGTGATATTTACGTATTTAACCCTTTAAAGACGAAGCGTATCTGTTTTACATATTAGGACTCAGTGCGTATCGCGCTGTAAACACTCTCCACTTCGGTTATAAAAACTAATCTCTTAATGTTTCATAAGGCAAAAGTTGCTGTTTGTTCTGAGATCCGTACAAAACACATAAACGCAATGTGGGCACCACGTAGAATTTTTTAATGTTAAACCTGGTGGTACGTAAAGTTACCGCTAGGCTTTAAAAGGTTAAAGTACAATAAAGTTACAGTTGTGAGACTTTGGAGGTTTCATCGCGGAGAACATTAAGATCACGGCCAATCTGGTGTATGACGCCGTGTAGTTTGATACCATACCGTACGGCATCACGTATCACAAGACCGTAATCTGAAACGTGTACTTGAAAGTATATTGGAAACGAAAATAAACTGCTTTTTCTTTTAACGTAATAAATTTGAACTGTTTCCTTTATGGGGCTCACAGGAATGTATCCAGTGGAAACAGAACCGAACCGGCTGTGTCCTTATTCTGTAATTCTAGTTTACAAGTTCTGGTATGTCCTGTTTCTACAAGAATTACAGTAACTTGGCATAAAAGCGAGATTATTTTTCTTTTACTATTTTCAGTTAGAAATACAAATATTGTATTGAACATTTTAAGTATTCTACAGAATCTCTTTCGGTATTTAAACTTTTAAGTATTTTACAAAAACCGTTTAACTGGAAAATCGGTACAACACAGTGTTTATCAACGAGGCGTCCACGAGTTGTCCCCCTAACCGGTCCTGGATTTGAGTAGATTCTGGTAGTAGAATATAAAGACTCTTCCTTTAGGTTTTTCATAATCATAGTCTTATTGTCATTACTGCAAGAAAGTTATATTTTTGTAAAGAATTTTTACATTGATTTAATCAAGTGTCTTGGAGGTTAGGCGTGTTTCTTGTTTTTCATTCATTCGAACCCAGAATGTTACCGCGAGTTATAGGTTAGTGGTCCGCTAGTTGGCAAAGCCGTGGAGAGGGTGTCTGCAGAATTATTAAGTCTTTGTACAGGATGCACGCTACCAGAAGGATTGAGAACCGCTGCATTAGACATTGGACTAACCAAGTAGTTCTTAGGAACTGAGTGTTTAAAACAAGGTGCTGGCGAAGTGAAAAGAGTGGAGGGAGGAAGACCGAAACATGTTAACGTTTCTTATACTATCTGTCATCTGTTAGGCGAAGTGGTTTTGCTGTTCATGAAAAGACTTCATATGTAATAGCATTCAGTACAGTTACAAATGTAATCATAAAGTTTACTGTCTTTTTGCGACACAAAAAATATTTCTATCTTAATATATGTTAAACGTCACAGCCTGCTTATTCAGAAGGCGGATTAGAGATTGTAGTTCAGGCAGTTAGTCATCGGCTTATAACCCAGAAGTTCTGAATTCAGTTCCGGGCCAGTCATTGTAGGATTGTGGTTGACAAAGTGGCACTGCAGTATTCGGAGAAAAACTGTACCAGTGCACTGCTACAGTTTTTTCTCCGAATGCTTCGGCCTTTTCCTGCCAGTATTATTCCACCAGTGCTTCATACTCACTTTAATTCATTTATTACTGATATATAATGTTAGCAGTTAATACTATCGTTAAAATAGAACATCTCTCTCTCTCTCTCTCTCTCTTATGTCTTCTGGGAGTCACGCATTCTCGATGCTGTAGAATAAGATTTCGTTATGGAGATACTCTTCTTCGACTACTCAAAACACTGAAGATGGAGGCAGCAAGCTGCTCTGAAACATCCGTAACTGTTTACTGACAAAGCGTCATACCCTAAAAGTCGCTATTCTTAATGAAATCTGCTGTGAGAGCTTTTTCTCGCAAAATATTTGGAGAAAATTGTTTCCAGACAGCTAGATTTAAACGTATGCTCTTCGTTTGAACTTCTTAAAGTTAAGTTTTACATGAAACCACTTTTAAAACTGCTGTTGTGAGTAATGGAGACCTTGACTTTCTACGAGCGGGGTAGGAACTGTAGCCAAGGTTGTTGTGGTGTCGTGTTGTTATGTCTATAGCAGGAGCCAGCAATTTGTGCAGAAAAGACTCCGCACTTGTGTTAAGTGTCTGAGTACATAAACAGTACAAATTTTCCATCTGGGAGTACACATAGTTCATGGGTGTGTTATTTAGATCGTTCATTGCTTCATGCAGGGTTTGTTGCTAATTTATTGCAAAGTAGCAGATGCACACGTTCTTCTAACGGGCCGTTTGTACTTTACGGTCAAAAACAAAATCGTAAAACTTAAAGGACGCTAATAACCTTCGTACCTTTAGTGCGTGACTTTCTGTGTAGTGGTAATTGTCATCGAGTGTCAAGTTGAATTTCACGTGCACCACTGAGGAACACCCAACTGACAGTCACAAGTCTGAGCAAAATTAATCTTCAGGTCTGTATTTATAAAGAAGGACGTTCGTGTATGGTATACAAGGAATCAGACTCCGCTGTCTTGCGGGAAGTAGCCTACTTGGACTGCCAGCCACGTAGTGACGACAGGCCCTTCAACGCTGGCGCCTCAGTACTTAAGCGCTTCATCTCACGCACTCTTGCGGGAAATAGATGAAAACCCGTGCAACCATATTCGTGTTTTTCATGTATAATCGTAAAAATGCGAAGCCATCGAAACAGCTGAAAAGCGGTTTTTGAGATCATCGGCAGGTGTTATTCCTGTATTCCGACATCGAGGTTAAGAAATGACAGATTAATAGCTTTACAGATATAATTCATATTGCGTAATTAAACGGAATCCACGTGGACAGCTGTTTGTTGTAAGTGCAAAAACAAACTGGACTTAGTGAAGGACGTAACAGGCATTGGGCCTAATCCTTAAAGCTGTTCTTGGCGACGGCAGTAGTGGCACAGCTGGTCTGCAGTACAGTTTGACGCTGTCTAAATACATTACCAACTTTCGCGGTACGTTGTAGTGCTCTTTGTTTATATTTGAAACGTCCTATGTTTTTGAGTTCAAGCAGAAGAATTCCGCAGTAATACCAAAAAATAGGCCTTCAGCTAATCTTTCCACGTCCTTAATTTGGAGTGCATGGCAACTTCTTTATCTAGTGTGTAGCTTATAAAGAATTATTAAATAAAACACATGCCATGAATATTCGGGTTTTGACGCCGATACAGTGTTTAGTTGGAAAGATGTGGATATTAATAACACAAAACTCACATACGGACATAATAGGCTGTGTATATGGATATGTATGTATCATCCAGAGATGGTTATATCTGGGGATTGGTTTTCAGCGTGCAGAAAACAGAACCCATATTCTTTTCAACACGTGCACGCACTGTTGAGGGAGAAGGCAGTAAAACTGTCACGGTTCGAAGTAACTGAAAACGGAGATAAGCGGATGTCCACTTGACAGCACTGATTTATACTTTTATGTGCATTAACTGCCATGGCGTGTCTCTACATTCCCACTTTTTTGGTACGCTTCAGTTTTGCCCAGTTGAATGCGGGATAGTACCTTACATGGGTCATGAAAATATCCTAGTAAATCCTTTTGTATTCACGTTCCATCTTGCCCGACGTCATCTAATGTCGGTGGTTGAAACACAGTCAAATTACATACGAGTTGATACTGTAGATCGCATAACGCAGGGCTTTGTGAGCCGTAGAAGCTGAATCAGTGATGCAACTACCTATTGGCACAGCGAATGGAATTAATTCCTGTTGTGGGGGATGAAATTTCTTTTTACCACCACGTTCAGATTCATCCTGGGGTCCACAGAACCCCACTGGTTACCCTGAGGACATGTCTTGCTTCGGAGACGGGTTTAAACAGGCCGGAGTGTTAGGAGAATTATTTCACTTTGTCTGTACTCGGGTCAGAAAAAGAATAGACATAGCTGGGTACAAGTTTTTTTGGCGACGCGGTTATTCTGTAGACTGTGTGGTGTTGCTTGGAGATGAATAAGTGTAGGTAGGATTGGTGGGAAGACGACTGCCGGTATTCCTATAAAATCTCTCCTAGTGCCACTTTGTCCACCTCAAATCCCACAAGAAGTTTCCTGGAAATTGACCCGGTGATCCACATTGAGAAGCCGCCGACTAATCACCCGAACACCTCCTGCTTCCCGCTCTACCTACGCTGCACATCTTCCTTTCCTCTAAGGTCAACAGCAAACAACGGAAAGGTAGAGAGACAGATCGATTGCCAACGTACGAGTAAAGATTGAAAGGAGTGGGAAAGACAAGCGGAGGGAAGGAGGCTGCTATGGAAACAAATGGGAAAAATATCTTTGTTAGTTATTTCCTTAACCAGACTTCAGTGTGGAGTTTAAGAATAAGTGGGTCTTCAAATATGTTCCCTCTGTAGGCATTTGTGGCATATTCGGAATCAGGAAAACTCCAAGTGATTTAAATATTTAAGTGTCAGAGTATCTGTTCCTGTGGTTCTTGCATTTGCGGCTCATACAGGCGCTAACTTCCTTTAGGAGCAGGATGAAGCCATGCAGTTCCTGTCACAACAGCCACAGGACATAAGGTCACCACCAGTCACAGCGTTTCAGCGGCCAAATACCATGGACCGCTTGGCTGGGCAGCTGCATATTTGTCCTGAAAACAGATCTTATACAGTTCTTACGGCCCTGTGACTGAGGTTAATTAAGTTCGTAGCGTAGCCTCCCTGCTCATATCAAGGAGTGTCCTGCAGAATCATGACAAATTATGCCTAAAGCCATTAAACTCGTTTAATTATATGTATTTTAATTTTGATCCTATCTTTAAATTATTTCTTTCGTCATTTATTAGTTATAAGCAACAGCTGTGTTGAATCTGTGACCAGAGCCTGCCGATGGCCTCATTGGCCCTTCGTTTGTCTTAGGCGAGAATATGTTGAAGCCTGAAGGATAGGCACGCGATTGTATATAAAATAAGGTGACGTAATAGCTGAGTTTATTTTGTACGCTAAATGCCGGTTATGTAACATAACCTATATCTCTAAACATGTCTTAAGTGCATAAATTAATAAGAAATAAATAAACAAGGAATTAAATAGGAATGAACGTCGAAGGCTGAGATGGGATAGCGACGCGTTTAGTAAGTAAAATTGTATTAACGCGCTCGAAGCTCGTCTACGCACAATATGCTCTGCGTCAGGTAGGACATGTTTGTATTTCGCACAGCCATAAGCGGGTTGTCACCACAAACGTTATTTGTATTGGAAACGCGAAACAGTCCTATGCAGTTCGCATTTCACTGGCTCAAGACGAGGCCAAGTAAATTAAAGGATTTTGTGTGGCTTGCATAAAAGTGGGGCTTTTCTTGCGTGCTGTTTAGGTCTTATCAGTTGTTTTTGAAAATTTACTCTTTCAAGGCTACAGGGAAAGCGAGGTGTAAGTAATAATAGAATATTAGGCGAGAGAGAAAGAGAGAGAAAGGAGGAGAGAGGGTTTATTTCAGGGGTACGGGAAGGAACATCACTTTGTTAGAAGGTTTCCAGGCCTCGCCCACTCGTCCTTATGATAGGAGTAGCATGTAAATGAACACGTTAGGTTGGTGAGATGGTGTGTTGGAATAAGAACCGCGGAATTTTGACTTACTCGTTAATGCCAAAATGAATAATTCGGAAACGTAAATTTCCGGTCTCCAGAGCAAGGGACCAACGTGAAGAATCTAGATTTCAAAGCCTGCATGAGAGTCATGCAATAGCAGCTTGCATTCTCATAGAATTTCACTTGTACCCCTTGAAGCCTGGCTATATGACATTCAAAGCTTTATGTCCTCCCGTTCAGAGAACACACTCCCTCTGCGACACAAAGGCCAATCAGTTAATGCTGTATAGAGAAACAATCGCTGTTTGTTCTGAGATCCGTACAGAACACATTAATAACCTGTGTGGGCAGAACGTAGAATTGTTGAATGTTACAGCGGGTGGTATCGGGGCTGTGGAGTCGGTACACAAAACCTCCGACTCTGACTCCTTCATAACAGCTCATTATGTATTAATAACGGTAAACCTGTAAGACATTTCATCACCACCACGTGAATCATCAGGCTACTTTTTAGACTTATAAGCTATAGTTAAGTGTAAGTCTAATGGTTACTGTAGCTATCAGGGCTCTGGGTTTTGAGTATCTAGTTGAGGTTTCAGATTGAGGTCAGAGTCGGTGTCAGTACATTTTTACCGACTCCGACTCCACCTAAAATCCCTTCCGACACGACGACTCCGACTCCGACTCCGACTCAGAATCCACAGCCCAGGGTGGTACATATATTTAACACTGGGCTTTAAATGTTGCGTTGCGGTGTTAACTTTCTCTGTTACTGGTAGTAAAAGAAGAAAACAGAAAGATCCCTTTGATTGAGACAGACTGAACTAAGAAAGTCACTCTGACATTCAGTCGAGGCTCTGCGCACTTATGTTTCAGCCTTGAGCCATCCGTGTTAACGTGTTGATGAGTGATGCAAGTGGGGGGGGTTGCACACTCCATCTTGCGTTATACCGCCCCATAGCCTGGCATTAACGACTTGTATCAGCCTGGCTGTCTTCATGCGTTGCGCAAGACATTGTGTTGACAGTTCTGTCTTTAATGCAGACCATTGTTGACGTGGCAACAGCATTGCGACCGTTCATGAACGTCACTCTTCCCGCTCGCGTAGAGCATTTCCTGTAAGCTATACATCTGCATTTTTTGGAACAACTCGGACTTTTCGGCTTCACTTAAGAGGTTATTCCCAAAGAAACGTGTATATATGACGCCAGATCCTACTATGGCAGAGGTTATACCCCGTCCAGTGAAATTTTGTAACGTCTAAAGAATGAAATTGTGCTTAACGTACCAGAAGATGAACCTTTCACTGTACTGTATTCGCTTTTTATGGGGTGCCAACAATGTGGAGGCTGTTACTGTAAGCGTACGCCGTTCCTGCAAAGGAAGTGAACGTGTATGTTGTCTTTATTCAGGAACACCAGTGTTAATGTAAAATAAACGCCAGATTTTAAAATTTAAATTTAAAACTTAAATTAATATTGGGGTATTTGAAATATGCTTTTCCGCTTTTTACACAACTCACAGTATAATTTCTCTCCGTGCCTTCGCAACAGATTTACAATTGATCGTAATCTTTATCTCTCGAACAGTGATATATCGATCGTGCTGGATTCCTATATTAACAGCTTGAAATTTTTCTTCGGCTTCTTCTCGTACCTGACGAAGAACACATTCTGTCTCAGGTACAGAGAAAAATCACGGCGAGTCACGTGACGAGGCAAGGACTCGTTTTTCAAAGCTGCTTCGCAGACGCGCCTAAAAGCCATTTCGTTATCACTGCGCATTTCGGCAGGTGCGATCATTCTGTCTGCGTCTTCAGGATTAACCCTTTAAAGACAAAGCGTATCTGTTTTATGTAAGGACTCAGCTCGTACCGCGCTGTAAACACTCTCCACTTCGGTTATAAAAACCAATCTCTTAATGTTTTGTAAGGCGAAAGTTGCTGTTTGTCCTGAGATCCGTACAAAACACATAAACAGAATGTGGGCACCACGTAGAATTTTTTAATGTTAAACCTGGCCATATGTAAAGTTACCGCTAGGCTTTAAAAGGTTTAGGAAAGGGTGCCTACTGTGTGGAGCCCAAAGTGACAACTTCCAGAGACTGCTACCGTATCGGTATAATACCAGTGACGCGTGCTGAGAATCCGTCACATGTGTGACGCATAAGCCTGTGTGCATGCATACACACGTGTGCGTTTTAGTTGAAGTCACTGTCTTGCTGCCATTTGAAACGCCAAATACTTGTGACGCCGCTGCTGTTACAGAGTGGCAAGCATAAACATTAGGAATCTGTATCCGTTTGTGTGTTTAGCAGTGGGATCAGCTGAGATGGCTGCAGGCCTGTAGGGGTCATGTTCCGCTCTGCTGCGGTTGTTCCCACATCAATCAGGCGCTCTTAGAGGCTCGCACGTTGCGTGAGTGAGTGCTAAGAACACCTCGCGATTATATGCTCGCTCTACCTTTCTGCCGACGCTACTCGCCGGGCGCAAATGATGCACCCTGCGATACTTAGTCCGTCTGTCTGTAGCATTTCGTTGGTTAAGCTTCAGTATTTTCCTCCCTTAAATTCTTACACGCAGTTTCATAACCACAGGGACGTAAAGTGCTTATTCTTCTACATTTACCTTCTGTTCCAATGCAGAATTAAAGTTCGAATGACATTTGGTAGGACTCAGCCTGCTAGTTCTCTGTCATATTGATAGGTGTGCGTGATCTTGGACGCTTGCTTCCGTATTTCACTGATTTGTTCTCAAACGTCACTGCGTGTTAGAAGGTGCACAAATTCTGCTCGAACATATGAAAGCAATAAGTGCTTTCCGAGTAAGTTATAGGAACTGTTTACAATTTTGTAGTTGATGTGCGTGGTTTATATTACACGCTTCAATCAAACTTTTTATCTACTCTGAAGATGGACGCAGCGGATACCTCCGAAACGTTGTACATATCGACCTATTTTCACGGCATCGCTTTCCATAAACAGTGAGAAGCTTGTAAATGTGGTAGCTGCTGATGTTAACTTAGCGCCGTAGAATTCTTTCCAGAAGGTGGCCGGTTCGAACGCTTGCTGAACTGACTGAGATTCAATATGGTTTGCCTCACTTACCGCATGAAGATGCAGGGACATTCGGCAGCCTACATTATGGTAGATAGCCTCCTCGTAAGTCCATTCCATTTCGTCATTTACCTTTTACCGTGAGATAGATGTTACGTAAGCTGAAATTTTGACAACGTCGTGGAATAATCGCGCAAATAGAACAGTTATTTGTGTGATGAAGTAAATGTACCACGCTTTCGATAAATTTTATCATTGAGTCCCGAAACATGCTACATTCACCGTCCAAGCATACAGTTTGCGGGCGAATTTATGTTGATCTGATTCTCAGGAAATATGAGACAGGAGAGTAATGGTCCATGTCAAATTTCAGGTTTTCACAGCAGTGTTGTTGAGGACTCAGGTCTTCTACGATGTGACGCTGTGTTGTTGGGTGAGTGGTTACCGACGCTGCGAAGGGCGTAGTACCTTCATCTTCAGGAGTTAAGTGCTTAAAAAAGAATGACTTCTAAACCCTTGAAAATCACAGCAATCTTTTCGCTCGAAACGCCAGAAAGAACTCACTCAGGAACATAGCGCCACGTCATAGAACTGACCCAGCAACATAGCGCCACATCATAGAACAGACCCAGCTACATAGCGCCACGTCATAGAACTGACCCAGCAACATAGCGCCACATCATAGAACACCTGAATACCCAAATATTTTTGGATTATGCTTTATTATATCTATAGCATTGCAGATACATGAGTACAGTATATGCGTACGGGCGTCAAAAAGTAACACTACATTTGTACTTACACGTAAATTTGTACATACGTATATTAATGTTCATATATTTATGTTGCAGGTGAGTGTTACAGAAGTTAAAAAAGATGCCGAAGCTCATATAAACGTGCAGAGATGTAAGTACAAATAAGACAATATCATTATTTTTGAGCACCATATAATTTGTGCTATGTACAACAAAGAATATCTGAGCTGTAGAATTGTAACAAATTGCAAAGCATGCATTTGGGAAACGTGTATTATATCACGGAATGTTTCTTTCTTCCTCTTGACGTGACTAATTCCATTAAGCGTCTCAGAAACGTTTAGACCAGGCGTCTTAAAAACATAAAGTACAGGGGCCAAACGCATAATTTTTAAATTTAAGGGGGCCGCTGGCCATTTTAGGGCATAGAATATTTTAATTAGCATTAAACACACCATAAAACAATTCGTACTTTTAATAAAAATCATAATATTTTTATTAAATGAAATTTGTTTTTGCATTGTGATCTCTTTCCTTACGTATGTTGTATTTTACCATCCAGGAATAGCAAAACTTTTTGAGCCTTTAAGGCCCGTTACGGAAAATATATTCAGTGAAAGGAATCTTCGACAGTGAGCCTGCCCACTTTGTATAATTTGAAAATGGTCAGTGAGGGGGCGCCATAAAATGACGGGAGGGCCGTGAGTTTTGTTCCCCCGATGTAGACACTGAGGTTCTGCCAGGCATTCCACCTTTCAGAACGAAGGAATCAAGCTACAGTTTTCCACCACTTTCATTCGTTTTCTTCAGAACTGTATTACTGCTGTCCGTATCCATCTCAGGACAGGTGTCAAGGACAGGTGACTTGTCACGATTAAAGCAAGAGAAGTGTTCAGGCTAGACTGTAGGCTGGACGATGCACTGCGGAGGGGTTTCTGTGCTCTCCGGAACGTCCAGAGCGGCTCTGTCGCCCAGTCAGCCTCTTGGGGGCTCTTTCCTCGGGAATAAAGCGGCAAATCCCACCGTTTCCGAGGTTAAGAATGTCTGGAGCTATTCCCCGTGTGTAGGTCTTCTTGGTTTGCATAGGGGTAAATTTAACTTCTGTTAACAAGTAAAGCATGACGACACTACACTCCCGCATCGTCGCTGCTTTGGCAAATTTTAATTTCAACCCATATCGCCTTGGCACTCTTGCTTAGCATATCGTAATTTTTAGTGCAATTGTGGAACTTAAGGAGTTTGTAAATTCAGTTTTGATTTTTTATCCACTTATTGGGCAGTATAGAAAGTTGTGCTTTCCACATTTATGGTAATTTTCTTCTAGCATTTTCATATTATGATGTTTCTATAATTACACATGGTTACTTTAAGGAAATGTATTTTCAGAACATTTTATTTCTGCACCACTTCCACATCAGTAATCAAATCCCAGGATTTGTATAAGCGAAATTGTTTGTACCTAAATTACTGGCTAAACCACAGTAGTCACAATAATAATAATAATAATAATAATAATAATATAGTAATTTGAAAATTTGGGAGACTTACGGTATTTGAGAGTGGCACTAACGAAACAAAATTGAGGGCAAGAAATAAACTACGAGCAGAATAACCCTTTAAGGACGAAACGTAATGCATTATATTTGAAGACCCAGTTCGTACCGCACAGTAAACACTCGCGATCTCAGTTATTAAAACTAATTACTGATTGTTATGTAGGGTAAAATTCGCGGTTTGTTCTGACACACACACAAAACACAAATACACTGCGGGAAGAATATAGAATTTTGGAATGTTAAAAACTGGTAGTATGTACAGTAACCGCTAGGCTTTAAAAGGTTAGGTGCAGTGAATGCCTGCTGCGTGCGTTGTGTTTCTGTTTGCAATCCAAGAAGGAAAAGATTAAAACGTGTAGAACTGTAATTTTGTCTGTTGTTTTAGACTGATGTGAAACTTGGTCTGTCATATTAAAGGAAGGACATAAGCTGAGGACTTTCGATAGTGGGTTGTTGAGGAAGATGTTCGGGTCTACGAGGAAGCAAGTAACAGGAAGCGGAAAGAATTGCGTAATGAGGAGCTTCATGATCTGCATTATTCCCAGAATTTTATTTCGGTGATTAAATCAAGGAGGATGGGACGGGTTAGGCATGTGGCACGTGTAGGAGAGGTACACACAAGGTAAAGGTAAAGGTTCACCCTATAACAGGCCCTGAGGGCCCAAGAGGGGGAGTAGAGGTATAGCTCTACCCCTTCGTGAGCCTCGGCACGAGGAGGGGATGGGGTGGCTAGCCCCACGCCCCGGCCGCTTTACCCCCGGGAAAGAGACCCGGTACCCATTGTACAGGAGGCTGGGCGGGCTCCAGGGCAGCTCTGGACGACTGCGGAAATCTCGCCCCCACCGGGATTCGATCCCCGGACCATCCAGCCCGTAGCGAGTCTCTATACCGACTACACTACCCCGGCCCGCACACACAAGGTTTTATTAGGAAATACTTAAGGACGGAGTCAGCTTGTCCACTTGCAAGATATAAACGTAAATGGGAGAATAATACCGCAGTGAATTTTAATACAACACTGCTTTAGGATATCTTAACCTTTCAAAGCCTAGCGGTAACTTTACATACGACCAGGTTTAAGATTAAAAAATTCTACGTGGTGCCCACATTGCGTTTATGTGTTTTGTATGTATCTCGGGGACAAACAGCAACTTTTGCCTTATAAAACATTAAGAGATTGGTTTTTATAACCGAAGTGGAGAGTGTTTACAGCGCTGTACGCACTGGGTCCTTATATAAAACAGATACGCTTCGTCTTTAACCTTTTAAAGCCTAGCGGTAACTTTACGTACTACCAGGTTTAACACTAAAAAATTCTACATGGTGCCCACATTGCGTTTATGTGTTTTGTACGGATCTCAGAACAAACAGCAACTTTTGCCTTATAACACATTAAGAGATTGGTTTTTATAACCGAGATGGAGAGTGTTTACAGCGCGGTACGCCCTGTGTCCTTATATAAAACAGATACGCTTCGTCTTTAAAGGGTTAAAGGGTTAATACAGGAGTGTTGTGGGGCGTAGACTGGATTAATCTGGTACGGCGAAAGGGAAAGCTGCATGCTCTTGTGTACACGGCTAGGAATTTTCGGATTATATAAAATGCACGCATTTTTGGCTAGCTGAGATACTGCTAGTTTCACAGAAAGTTTTCCTGTCCATGGAGTTACGATAAGAACACAGAGATCAATAGTTTTGGTGGAATTCAATTTTAAGTTAAGGCTCAAGAAACAAAACCCAAAATTGTCTAATGTAATTATATCACAGTAAATGCCGAACTGTCAGCATGAGGGCCGGTCCCTCCCACATTACCTTGTTTTCTTACAGGCTTCAATTTCTCACGCACTAAATTTACCTTTCGTGAGAACCAGTTGTCAACACTGACTCGTTTGTCTCTTGTTTCTAATTGTTCTAAATAAAACTCGCATGTTAATAGACACAAATTTTGAAGTTTACAAACGAATTAGTGTGCCGCGTTACGTCCAGACAGGCTTCATATTATTCAGGCTTTAGTGCGATTGCACTGACATTTCAGAATATCTGGATAAACCGGGCCCCAAGTTTAGCTTATGCTGTGCATACGTGTTAACTAATGAGACTTAACTGTAGTATATGTGTCATTCTGTTAACACTCTGAAGCGTAACATCGGATTGCTTCTGCAGATCTGTCTGAAGAGGTGGCTGCTTGCTTATTGTTCTCTGATATTTCCAACAAACTGGATTGCAATTCGTGTTTACTGAATTGTAAGTGCCTCTGTACTTCTGTGGGTCTGCTATTGAAAGAGAGAGCCCTCTCCGTCTGCCAGTTTCTCCCCCTGTATGCACGAAATAAATGCAGAACCTCTAAACACTGCTTCATCAGTTTATGTACAATTTTTCCACGTATTTCAGTTTTATTTAAACCCAGACAACAATGACGGACTCTACCCGAATCCCAACGCCCGTTTCTGCTAGTGCCTAAAGTTTAACTGAAACGTTGAGATGTTTTCCAAAATGCAGTAGAACAATTAACGTTCGGTAAACTTTCCCGTAAGCTACACGGTTTTTGAAACAGTTGAACAGAAATGAGCGACGAATGCATCACAATTGTTGCGCAAGGCGTAAATTTCGTAACTTTGTTCCCGTATGGCAGCACGGAAAGAGATATAGTAATGCATTTTTTTCACTATCAACCAGCAAATGCACACAACTGCCACAGACTCACAGTAATATATTTAAAACACTGCTCCCCTACATGTTTCGGACCTTACTGGTCTGTCATCAGGGAGTACATCGGTCGTTGCATAAAACAATTACTTCACAATATTTTGGCCTTTTGTATATGTAACATTTCCACTCATTACACGCAGAATATCCACCAGTTTTACATATAAAAGTGACCAAAATATTATTACGTAATTGTTTTAAGCAAATACATAGAGAGAAATGTAGATATATAGATGAATAGTTGTGGATAGATAGGTACATACAAGATAGATAAATAGATAGATAGATAGATAGATAGATAGATAGATAGACAGACAGATAGACAGACAGGCAGGCAGGCAGGTAGGTAGGTAGGTAGGTAGGTAGGTAGGTAAGTAGGTAGGTAGGTAGGTAGGTAAGTAGGTAGGTAGGTAGGTAGGTAGGTGGATGGATGGATAGATAGGTAGGTAGGTGGATGGATAGGTAGGTAGGTGGATAGGTAGGTTGGTAGGTATGTAGGTGGATGGATGGATAGGTAGGTAGGTAGGTAGGTAGGTAGGTAGGTAGGTAGGTAGGTAGGTGGGTGGGTGGGTGGGTGGGTGGGTGGATAGATAGATAGGTAGGTAGGTAGGTAGGTAGGTAGGTAGGTAGGTAGGTAGGTAGGTAGGTGGATGGATGGATGGATGGATGGATGGATGGATAGATAGGTAGGTAGGTGGATGGATGGATGGATGGATGGATGGATGGATAGATAGGTAGGTAGGCAGGCAGGCAGGCAGATTTTTTACCTGGTAGCAAGCAGCTTTCGAAACTCTGCGCATTCCCATATCAAACATATCCCACACAACTGTCAGTCGTCACAAGCCTCCAAACAATGGACAGTGCCCAGCGCTATATGTGTACTGCTGTCAGAAGCCATCAGAAAGTCGTTCATACCATTCCTCTGTCGGTCGTTTAGTTATCCCAGCACTCCTCCTTTAATGGGAGAAGCTAATTTCACTCGGTTTCGTGGTCAGTTCAATCGGCGTACACGAAATTACAAGAGACTAAACGCTATGTGATGTAAGTGTGCCTGTGTGTGTGCAGTTATTGATGCCCAGCCTGCTGTTAATAACACAGGTTCTGAGAATTCTTGCGTCCGGTGTTGTGGCGGTAATGCATTGCACACTGTGGCACTAACGAGGTGTATAAACTTTGTACAGTGTCTGTTCCGCGACCGAAATAACCCTGTACGTGCCGCGAACAGGCGCTAAATTTGCTGCCGTACCCTTCTTGATTAGCAGACCCGAAGTTCACATCTCTGCCACACGAATGTACGGTCACTTTGCTTGCGTTATTTCATTGTGCGGCTTTTATAACACTGAAATTGTCGGACATTTAATATGGTGCTTGCGGCAGTGGTAAGAAATATGGCGTCATGTGTAGTGCATTCATTCAATCGACACCATTTTGCTAAAGTGGCCTTGATAAATTATTTAAACTGCCGTCAAATCAACGTTATTTTAAATTTGTAAATAATGATTTGGTTACAACAATAATAAGAACAAGAACTACTACTACTACTCCTACTCCTACTACTACTACTACTACTACTACTACTACTACTACTACTAGTGGAACAGTCCTTACTGAGAAGCCAGTAGTCGCTTATTTACTCAAAATGTTCCCATAGTTTTTGGCAAACAATTTGTCACTGCTTCGTGCTTTGAGCCAGACTGATCTACTTCACAGCGTAAAAGTAAAATTCATTCTATAACCGGCCCTGAAGGCCCAGTGGGGGTGTACAGGTGTAGCTCTACTCTTTCTTTAACCTCGGCGCTAGATGGGGGTGGGTGGTCAACGCCACGCCGCGACCGCTTTACGTCCGGGAAGGAGACCCGGTACCAATTGTATAGGAGGCTGGGTGGGGCCCAGGTCCAGTCTGGACGGGTCCAGAAAATCTCGCCTCCCCTTGCCGGGATTCGATCCCCGGACCGTCCAGCCTGTAGCGCAGTCGCTATACCGACTGAGCTATTCCGGTCCACAGTTCACAGCCTAGCGCCGTTTATGTAAGATATATTTTAAAATAATAATAATAATAATAATAATAATAGTGATAATGATGATAAGATCGTTACAGGCGAGTCCCAAGGCTTCAGTCTGTCGGTATTTGTACTGTCCGTAGTCTTGAAGTTACTGTTATGTTCGCTTGTGATGTTTGGTTCAGTTATGCTACATGCTTTCGTCTTGCCACAAAATTCCTTGAAGACTGGTCTCCCTTGAACGTTTGCTGTAGCGAAAACTGAGTTGGTCGGAAAGAACTTGTTTACTGAAATTAAATAAGCGCCTGAAGAAACTCGTGCGAGAGTATGGCAGCTGGGGAACTGCCTATGTAGACTACAAACTGAGCAGCAAAATTGAAACCAACAAAAATAATTAAAATGATTATTTGGTTGGGGTTTCCAAGACGACCATCCTGCTGTCGTGTGTGTGACCAACAAAGTAACCAGCTAACTAAATCCATGGGCCACAAGCCTTCCTGATGTTACGAGTTTCTGAACCAGTCAAGGAATTCCACGAATTTTATGGAAACTGAAACTTCGTTAACGTGTTCGCCAAAGCCCGCCAATTGGCCCTATCCTGAGCCAGAGCAATAATACCCACGCCCCCGCACCCTATTTCTTGAGATCCCTTTAAATATTGTCCCCCCCTTTACTCCATGGTTTTCAAGTTGACTCTTAGCCTTGGGTTTCCAGATCAAAATTCTGTACGCAGCTCTCCTGCAGCCGAAGCGTGCTGCATCCCCTGCCCTCATCATCTTACCTGATACTAGCGTCCGAATGGTATTTGGTGGGTGTCTATGTTACCAAGCTATCGATTATGCCATTTTCTCCAGTCACTCCCTCACTCCTAGGCCCAAATATCTTCCTTAGCGCCCTCTTCTTGGAACACTTTCAACCTCTGTTCTTCCTTTAACCCTTTAAAGACGAAGCGTATCTGTTTTATATAAGGACTCAGTGCGTACCGCGCTGTAAACACTCTCCACTTCGGCTATACAAAACCAGTCTCTTATTGTTTTATAAGGCAAAGTTGCTGTTTGTTCTGAGATCAGTACAAAATACATAAACAGAATGTGGGCACCACGTAGAATTTTTTAATCTTAAACCTGGTCGTATGTAAAGTTACCGCTAGGCTTTAAAAGGTTAATATCAAAGGCCAAGTTTCATATCCGTATCATAGAAGAGGCAGAATTACAGTTTTGTATAATTTAATTTTCATATCCGTAGACAGCGAAAGGGAGGACAAAAGCTCTTTTGAATCATGCGAAATTGCAGCTAAATTGACATCTGTTTCACATTATGTCTAATGGTAACAGTTATTTATAAAACCGTTCCACTACGGTAACATCTCCCCTGTAGCGGCACAAGGTACACTGCCTTGTTTCCTGTCCCACGGTTTTACCGAAGGTCGGTTATTGGAAAAGAAACCGGCACAAAAACGTCTTGTTGTGTCTGCTCTGTTTGGATGTACTTGATTCAATTCCTGCACATCTTGCTACCAGCAGTAATTATTATTAATACTTGCGTAGCCTTCATTGTAGTATAGGGTGTTTCATAACAGTCTACACTAAAACACACACACCCGTTCGCCGTAGTCGAGTCAGTGCTCGCAGGTGGCGGATACGGTTGTAGCTTCCTTCTGAAAGCACTGAAATCTTATTTTGCCATCGGGGTTTCATTTATGACAAGTATTTTCGAAATTTTAGCAGTTTGATCTGCCTTCAGAACATGATTTGAGACCAGATTACTGACCGCCATGCGGACTAATGCAGGTAAAGGCAATTTTTCTGTAAACTGACATTCTTTTGCTTATGCCTGAAGGTTTTGAGGTCGTAGAAGACGTGGCGTTTATGCACGAGGGATAACTTTAACTACACCCTTAACCAGCGGTTCCAAAATTTTCCAAAACTTTTGGAGCAACCACAAAATGTTATGCCCCGGAAAGGAGACGAGCGCTTTCTGCTTGGTGCGTGTGAAATTATACAAATTTTTATGTATAGAGGGGGGAAGAGGAACTGCAATAAATGTGCTGAAATTATTAGGTGTCGCTGTACAAAATTTATTTGGCCGGGATTTGTGGAGCCATGCATTTAACCTCGTCATGGAGATGTCCAAAGTCACGATAAATTCCATTATAGAATCGAAGTCGCTTCCACTTCGTGATAAAAAATATGTCGAGACCAGGATATCGTTCAAGCACAGCTACTGCTAATGAAACGGGACGTACAGAATGGTTACCTGTTCTCATGTATATAATTGGCAATGGTGACACAAATTGTGAAACTGCCTGTGACTTAGTAAGTTCTCCTTGTATTCTCCGACAGTCACTTACTGTCCTAGTAACGTGAGATAACAAGAGGATGGGGCTGATGGGAAATCGATCCAACATTGACAACGTGAACTGCATAATGGATGCTGGCTTGTTTACCATAAAAGAGGATGAGCTTGGGATTTTCTAATAACAAAACCGAGGTCTGATTTCAAACAACAGAATAGACTATATATAATAATTAGTAGTTGATGGAAACATGCCCTCGATATTTTGAATTGAATTGTTAATTTTGGTGACCAGATGTTCTCATAAGTATTTATGACTCGTGTTTCCAGGTTATATGTGCCCAGACAGGAAGGTGAATGTTTTGTAAGTTATTTTTAACGTGAAATGCTGCTGTACGCAATCGGCAGTTATGCTCGGAATTTTACATTAATGTTAGTGTCGAGAGTGTATGATTTCCCCAGACAAGTATTTTTAATTACTTTGAACCGGAAATTCCGGTTAGCTCCAAGGCTTGTTTCGAACGTCAGAAACTGTGGGGCCATATGTTCATTACGTTAGGTTCATTTTTATCTTAATAAAAATCGCCCCCTGTTTCGTAATCAGACAGGCTGCCGTAAACGTTAATGAATTGAAACTTCACTTTAATGAAACAGAACGTATAATGTAGTGGAAACAAATGAACGTTTAAAAAGAAAGTTTGCATGTTGAGGTCACAGCACTTCCGGTTTCTGCTGCCTCATTAACACGGAAATAACATTTCGTATTTTGGAGGTTACGGCTTGTAATTCGTGCAGGTATTAGAGTTCGTTACCTGAAGAACAACAAGACGTGCTTTGGTTGATCATGCAAAACACTGTTCCAAGTATCCGAATAGCTAAAGGTACCTGGGAAGTACAACGGAATATCATCTGAATGAACAACATTTTTAAAATTATAAAGCGGAAATGTCGTAAATTGCTTCGGTAGGCATCCTGTACAGCCTTCGGGATAATGTGTGGCTGCTAATGCTCCAGGTGTTATTGCTGGAACCATGTTTCCCATAAGAATAGCATGCCGAATTACGGGACTCAAATATATCCATTAGAAAAACATTGGGCTGGCAATGCACAATATTTAAAGGAGATGCAGGAAGAGTTTTCCGTCAGATCGCTGACACGTCTCACATCTAACCAAACGTTGTTTGTTGCACGTCGAAGTTCTGCTGGTGAAACTGAAAACACCATATCCTGAAAGGGGGCGGGTTAGCATAGTCGGTATGGTGACTCGGTAGTGGCTGGATGGGTCGGGGGTCAGTCCCCGGTAGGGGCAAGGGATATTCTCCTCACCAGAACGCATCCAGACTGGCCCTGGGGCCCACTTTGTCCATTCCAATGAGCACCGGGGCTCTAGCCGGGGGTAAAGCGGCCAGGGCATGGCGTTGACCACCCACCCGCATTTTGCGCAGAGGTTAAGTGAACCTGTATCTCTATTCCCACTCTGTGCCTTCACGGCATGTTATAAGGTAAACTGTACCTTTCATATTCTGAATGGCTTCTTTGGGATTATCTTCAGTACCAGGATTAACACTATAAAACTTCTGTTAATGAATGGATGTCAAGGCGTTTAGCAATCAGTTTTCCTGTATATCCATCATCTTAGTATAGCCTTTGCTGGACAACTTGCAATGTTCTGAGGACTTCGTTATGCAGTTTCATGCTTCGTTTTTTCCTGAAGTGGAAAAGTTATACGTTTGTAGACTTTTACTACGATTTTTGATCAAAGTGTGGCTCTCCTTTGGGTGTCTGCATCATGTTCCGACGTTTTCGAGGTAGTTGTCTCTGTACAGCATGCTATAGATTACATATACCAATCTGATGGTTGTAGACGGGAGGTGCTAGGTAACACGGATCATGTTTTGCTAGCAAATTCACTCTGTGAATGACGTACTGAGCCCAAAATTGTTAAAAATCTGGGTGCAGTTCAGCCAATTAATTGCGCCTCTTGGAATATGCAAAGTGCTGGGTGGGTGGCGCTGCGTGGCCCTCATTAATCACGGCTCATTGTGGCCTGTTCTTGTTAACTTGCCATTGTTTTATGGCGTGTGAGGTGGCGCTCAGGGGCTAATGACGATCTATTCACTCATGGCAGTGGGGCACTTGGGGCACTTGCTCGCACACTGTCAGCAACCACACGGGGCTCTTGACGCATCCTTGTCTCCTCAGGATCATGGAATGTTGAGATATTTTGAGGTTTGACTTTATGTGCGTTTGTAGCACAACGCACATTACATGTGTGTGGAAGTGAAGTAGTAATGTCCGTCCGTCCGTCCGTATTTATCATGTCTCTTACTGGTCATCTGTGTATAACAGGAGTCCACAAATTTTCCATAACTTTAAAGCTACCTCAAAATTCTGGGAACCAGAATGGTGACACGAAGCAATTTCAGTATTGATGACACAATAATGTTGTGCACCTTCGTACGAGATTTATTCGCCTGGGATTTGTGCATCACTTGTGCATAATTTTGTAAGGATTTGTGTGGGGTCAATGCGTGTGTGTGAAATATTCAAAGGCATTTTAGTTTCTTCCTCCTCATTTTGGATCTAATCGTACTTTGTCATTATAATATACAGCTGTCCGAAGACATAACCAAAGACTAGAGGAAAGTGGCAAAGGGGAGCTACAGAAGTTGTTCAAATTGTCTTCCTCCATGTTCAGTCCACATTTCACATCTCATAAGCACTGACATGTAAATTGCTGCACAAAATTAAGTACTTCACCATACCTGTAAAGCGACTTCGAGGACACTGTATAGCAAATAAGTCTTTGATCTTTTCTCACATTAAAAAAGCACTGTGCGAAAAGCAGGTAAAAATAGGGTCTGTTTTATGAACATCTTGAAAAGGGTTCAGCGTGAAATGTTCTTCGATGTGGCACATATTTATTGAAGTGCAAAGTAATGTGCATTGTGATTTCTGTGTAGCGAGATAAACTTTCTAGAGATAGACCTAGAGATGTGCTTGCAGTAATAGAATTGTTATTGAAGTGAATAGATATAAAGTCTAATGCGATATGAAGATTGGGATCTGTCTCCACAATGGAGGCGGCATGCTTCTCCGGCACGTGTACAGCATCTCACTTCTACACGATGTCAGAACTCCAAAGGAGTAACGACACAGGCCTGATATTTGAAATGGCCTTAAGCCTCTACCAGTTGTAAAGTAATACTCTTTCGTGTACGGTTTGCAGGAATTCAGTAGGCCTTCAAGATGAGCCTGCGTGTTGCATAAGCCTGGCTACAATCAAATTGGCTGCTTGCTTCTCAGATTTTTCGAAATCGTGAACGGCTGGTTAGGATGAAGATATGCACCTCGACATTTGTTTGCTTCGCGCACGGGCCCGACAAATCGCGGTTCTTTTTGTTAAAGAGTGTTATGCGAGATATTTCTTACAAGACGCAAGCCAAAGCGTACGAGAAGCTGCGTCTCTGCTACAGTTGACACTTCCAGCGTATGCTGAGTCTTTCAGCACAGGCTCAGTGCCTTGATTCATTTCTGTTGGCTACTAGTTGCGCGGTAGTTCTGCAATCAGCAGCAAAGTGTCCTACACAAGAAGGGACTCTTGTGTAGGACACTTTGTTTTTTACGGGCGAAGTGTACATGAGTAGTCAAGACAGTGGAATATGGAGTGCTGAAAACCCAATGTAGTGCGCGAAAATCCTCAGCGTTTGTCAAAATCTGGTTTTAATGCGCAGTGATTCAAAAGCGAATTGTGGGAGCATTGTTATTTGAAGAGATTGGGGGGGGGGGGGGGGGTCATTTTCAGCATCTGCTGTAATTACGTATAGTTCTTGAAATCCTTGGTATTTGTGAAAAAATAAATGTGATTTGCGGTATTTGGTTGCGTTTTGTACGGTGCGACGCTGTCAGTTGTTGAGATTTTGTAGCGTCGGTGATGAATCGGTATGGAGCATTGGTGGAATGATACTTTCGGGGGAAAACCGAATTACTTGGACATAAACTTGCCCCATTGCTACTCAGTCCACCAGAAATTCCACGTGGACTGGCCTGGCATTGAACCCAGGTCTCCACGATGAGACACTGGCGACTAACCGTTTGAGCCATGGCACGGCCCAACGAATGGTGTTTCGATGCCCGGCGGAAATGAGAGATTGTTCTCTTCTCCAGAAGATCGGGCTGCCTCTGGGGCCCACCCAGCGTCCAGTTCGGCGGGTACCGGGGCCTCTTTGCTCTGGAGTACAGCGGACGGGGCCTCAAGCTAACCGATCAATCTCTATGTACAGCTGAGGCTAATGAATGGAGCTGTGCCTTTACTCCTCCATGCACTTTCATGAAGTGCAAAGGGACAATTTGCTTTCACAGGTAAAGGTAAAATTTTACCTGGAACAGGCCATGAAACCCCAGAGGGGAAGTAGAGGTATAGTTCTGCTTATTCTCTAACCTCGGCGCTAGATGGGGATTGGTGGTCAACGCCACGTCCTGGCCGCCTTACCCCCAGCTCGATCTGCGGTGCTCATTCGAGGGGGCTGAGTGGGCCCCAGGGACAGTCTAGACCTGTTCTGGCGAAGAGAAAGTCCTTTGCTCCTACCGGGGATTGTACCCCGGCCCGCCCAGCCTGTGGCGAGTTGGCTATACCGACTACGCTGTCCCGGCCCATACCGACTCGTATATATGCGTATCGTGTTTTCCGATTCCCCATCCAAGGAGTGCAGCTGAATATCCAACGCACAGTCTGTTACATGAAATCGAAGTCTGTAGGCTTTTGCCTGAAACGGTAGATGATGATTGACGACGCAGCACGTTGTGCCTGTGACCACACAAATGCTTTGGTGAATGGGCGGGCTGCATGCACATACGGGATTATTCGAGACCGAAAAATTTTAAATCAAAGCCTCAGCTCTGTGTTAATACTGTGGGACAGACGAATGCTAATGTAGCAGCAGCATTTGACCCTATAAAGCCCAGTGGTTGCGTTGTGTACCACCACTTTTCACATTCACGAATTCTGCGTTTTGTCCACACAGTGTATTTATGTGTTCTATATGGATCTCAGAACAAACAGCGATTATTTCCCCATACAGCATTAACTGATTGGTTTTTATAACCGAGACGAAATGTGTTTACTGCGTGGCACGAACTGAGTCTTTATATGTAATTCAGTGTAGTCTTTTCCCTTAAAGTGTTAATGTAAGATAGTGCGGTGATCTCTGTATAAAAGTAATTTACTGGAAAAAGTAACCCTTGGAAGAATTTAACACCCATAATTACTCGTGCATGTCGTCGTCGTCGTCGTCGTCGTCGTAATCACAATAATAATAATAATAATAATAATCACCATCATCATCATGATGATGATGATCATCATCTAATAGTCTCTTTTTAATGTATTTTCTGCAGAGTTCACGTGTATGATTTGTAAGTTATTGTACCTTGATACTTTAAACATTTATTTTCGTTTGGCTTACGTCTTTCGATGCGTGCGTTAAGGAGGTACATTTATACGTAATTAATAAACAAGAATAACTACAATTTTAGAATTTATCTTTCGTTTGATTGTAGTTATGTCATTAAACTATCAGTAGAAGACCCAATATGACAACAGCGTAATTCTAACGTGAATTAGCAAACCTTGTCCTGTGTGGGTACCAATAGAAATATAAAGATATGTAATGTTTGTTTGTATGTGAGATTTTTGTAGCAAAAAATTAAAGTATCTACATTATGTGTATTACTGCAAGGAAGACGAGCTATAAAAAGTGGAAATTGTGTAGTACGTGTTGCCGTGCAGGGCGTTAGTGCAGTGTTTAGGGAATTCACTGTGTTCAGATTAGAACTGGAGGAGAGGGGTAGTAAAGTCAGTAGATTAGTTGATGGTAACGAATGTCATCTTCTATTTAAATTTAAATACAAGGCAGTTTTCATGTTCACAGGAAATTACTCGTGCTGTTAATAGTAAGGATCGTGCTAAGACTTCCGTAATGCTCTCAGCAAACAGACGAGCCAGGCCCCCGAGCAGCGTGCGATCTGCTCGTCAAGGGCTGGCCCGCGCTGTCAGTTGCAGCTTGCCTGCTCCATATAGCTGTCGGCCATTTGAGACTTGGACAATTAGGTTTCATTTCATCTGCGTAATGTATATTATCCACGGCTTTCATTACACTGTGCATCAGGGGTGACAAAAGAGTGCGCTAGGTCTAATAATAAGTGAGTTTTCCCTTAGTTATAGGACAGTTAGAGCAAATAGGCGCAATGGAATTGTATCGGCCAACACAGAGGCTTCACTGGTCGTATCCATCTCCGCCTCTGTAAGACCGTGAATTGAATTGAGTCTAGTTTTGTCTGTAGCCATAATGTTGCTCCAATGACACCTGTGAAATTTTTTCCAAGATCCTCAACGATAAAGCAGTCTCTATTTGGAGTTTATTTTTTACAGATATTGTAATGTGCGGAGAAGGGATATACGGTATAAGCTACAGAGCATTCATTTTTATGTTATTCATACCATACGTATTCTTGTAATTAATCCATCAACCAACTTATGCACTTAACTGCTACATGTTTCGGCACCGGGGTGCCGAAACATGTACTAGTTTTATACTTGCTTCTAAGTGTATAGTCCAACCCGGTTATAACGACATCGGTTTATACGACACCTCGCCTGTAGAGTCAGATATTCTGTGATAGCAATTAATTAGTCACTGTTAACCGTAACATTATACTGCTCGGTTATAACGACACTCGTTTACAGCGACAGAAAATATTCAGTCCCTCTCATGACGTTATGACCGAGTTCGTATGTATTTTATTAAGTGCGTAAGTTGGTTGATGTATTAATTACAGGTCAATTAGCTCAGAATCAGGAAGTGTGTGCAACTGTCAGCGTTCGCCAAGCTCCCGCCATCGCCTTAAAATTCATCCAGTCATATCCGAGAAGACATGCTATGTCACCACCACCGCTGTCAGGAACTTATACTTCACACCCGGCATTTGCTCGATATGCAGTGTACACAAATACACACGTACGTAGATAACAGCGGGCTTTCTTTTTGGATGGAAACCCTTTTAACGTCCACCTCAAGTTTGCAGTTGCCTGTTGTTAGTTGAAAACAGTTTATAGTCGTCGTTATACCTTAAGACAACTTGCCGTTCCTGTAATGGTCCGTTCTTAAGGTCGCACTGGGTCCTTTTGTTGCATATGTTTGGTTTTATCATCTGCACATCCAAGTAAGTTTAATTTCTGTAACTGAGAACGTGTTAACTGTCCAAGACGTGGCCCTGGCCTGAGTATAATGAGTACTTCTACTTACATTAGCGAGCGGTCGGGATTCAGTAACTGTGCCTACCAGACCCACTACATCTGTCGATTTAGCGTCCAGCTTTATACGCGGGACGTAGTGGGTTGTAATCTTTCGCAACCGGCCATCTTCAGTGAGGGGTTTCGTAGTTGGCCTCAGTAGCTTCAGAGAAATGCAAACAGACATCGCAATATGTCTGTCGTTTTGAACATCAAATGCACGCGGACATCATGATATGTCTGTTGTTCTGAACATCAAATGCACGCGGACATCACGATATGTCTGTTGTTTTGAACATCAAATGCACGCGGTCATCACGATATGTCTGTTGTTGTGAACATCAAATGCACGCGGACATCATGATATGTCTGTTGTTGTGAACATCAAATGCACGCGGACATCATGTTATGTCTGTTATTTTGAATATCAAATGCACGCGGATATCATGATATGTCTGTTGTTTTGAATATCAAATGCACGCGGACATCATGATGTCTGTTGTTTTGAACATCAAATGCACGCGGACATCATGATGTCTGTTGTTTTGAACACCAAATGCACGCGGACGTCATGATATGTATGTATGTTTTGAATACCGGCATATATTGCAGGCCGATATAACTATATATATGTTGTTTAGCATATCATATGCAAACGGATAACGCGATATGTTTGTTATTGCGAATATCAGATTAGCATCTAAATTCAGTTAACTGGCCGCACTGTTCTGTGCACCTTACTCATGACGTGTGCAACAGGGCGTAATAAAACCTGGAATAATTGTGATCTAGGAATTTTTACATGGAAAAGATGTCTCGGATATTGAACTCTTTACATCCTTTCATACCTCTGGGTCTCCTTCATTGTGACATCTGTTCTTGCCCCTTACCCCTGCTGTTTTCGATGATTTGTTTCTTATGCTCCAATTTCCTTGCTATAGTTTCTGTTCCAGTTTTTTGTACCGTAATGGACATGACTGCACCTCACGCATCGACTCAGTTGTTTATGTGCATGTAAGAGCCATGCCGTATTGTAATTTGAGGAATAAAGTAAGTGGAGCCGTATAAGTGCGGCGCGTCCTTCTTGTCGTGTCAGTTTTGCAGGCGTGGCAAACGACGCACGAACCCTATCCGAGGAGATAAGTCTAACCTAGTTCTGAAAGCACCGTTGTATGAAGTCGTAGAGTATGTGTTGTGTTTTTGCAGTCTGGTTTGTGGAACGAAACTAATTCACAGCTGCATTATGATATTATGGTGTGAGACGATTTACTTGAAGGCTGTTAAGTAACGGGCTGCATTAATGTGCCGTTCAGTGTGCATCAGCGTTTAGCAATAGTTTTAACGTGCGGTACAGCACTCACTGAGAGATAACATTTCAGCAAATTGTGCATCTTGGTAAATATGATGACACGCATATTAACTGCACATCGTAATTTTCAGGCGCTTTCACAAAATTGCGAAAAACGATTATTAGTGTCGTCATGGCTGTCCGTCAGTCCGTCCACATAGAACAACTCGGCTCCTACCCGACGGATTTTCATGAAATTCGATATTTCAGTATTTTTCGAAAATCTGCCGAGAAAATTCAAGTCTCATTAAAATCTAACAAGAATGACGGGTAGTTTACATGAAGACCTATGTACATTTATGGTAATATCTGGCTGAATTTTTTTCAGAGTAAGAAATTTTCTGGCACAAGATGTACAGGAAATCAAAACACACATTACATGTTCAATAACGTTTTTCTGAAAGTCGTGCCGTTTATGAGATAATGTGGACAAATATGGTAGAGCAGGAAAGACAACAGATGACAATATAATACGGCGCATGCGCTTTGCATGCTGGAAAACTAAGGCTATAGGTATACACTCAGAATATATAATACTGTTTTTCCACGGAAACAATGGTTATGCGAACGCGCCGTAATGTTACGTTTATACATACATTGCCTGTCTTTTTACAGTGTTCATTCCAACAGCTGAACAGCAGTTCGACTCTAAAGTCATCTTACTGCACAGAACATGGATAATATTAAATTGTCTATCTTGTCGAACTCTTTGCATTCAGTTCAATGTAACGATCTCTTGCTCCATTGGCGATGTAGATCTGTCCGGCCTTTTTTTTTGCTGAAAGTCTGGCTGTTTTTGCAAAGCTTTCTGTGTGTTCTATATCAAATGTAGACTTACCTTGAACATATTTTTATACATTTGGCTTGGAGTCAAAATCACCTCTGGACTTCAGTTAATCTGGATCAACACTCCGCCCATTAAACGCCATGTATAGGTATCATATGTTAGCACTGTAGTAATCTGATATCGGAATTTGTCGAGGTCCACTTGTGTCTTTGTGTGGAACAGTTTTAAAGAACAGTTTAAGGAAAAATGCTTGAACAAGTTTTCAAGTAACGACAAAGTACACCAGCGTTTGGGTTTTACTTGTTTTATACAGACAGGCTACGTAGAGAGCAGTGCACTTCGCAAGTTAAGTGATAGGCCAGAGATCTGCCCTCTTCTGGTATTTTACGCAGTGTATAGTGGTATTTCTATACCGACGTTTCGGATCAAATTATCGGTCCCATATTCAAAGGTCAAGAAGTCTAAGAAGAGCGTAGATCTCATATACATCGCGGTGGAAGCCTGATACGCCTGTTTAGAAAATTTTTGTCCAGACGGGCTTGAAGTGCAGACCAGCCTTATGAGCCAACTGCTGCGTAGGCTATGTGCGCGCGCGCGCGCGTGTGTGTGTATATATATATATGTGTCCTATATTTACCACTCCTTCTGTGAGTGCCTCTGTAAATTTTGTACGTGAATAAAAAAACTAACTAATCGCAAAATAAAGTAATTTTTACGTTGGGTTCCGCCCCTGGACCATTAATCGTTCAATGTTCAGTGGTAACTATACGTAGTGGTAACTATACGCGCAGTGTCCCTTTTGATATCTTTCATGCGATTAGCACAAGTGGCCATTATTTCGCTAAAGAACATTAACTGCGTAGTCTTTATAATATAAGCGGAATATGTTGTCTGTGAGACAGCAAGTGAATTTTTCTTAGAGGATTCAGATAAATTTTGGCCTTCGAAGGGCTAATTAAAGAAATCTGTTTTCTGTATTCTCCATTACGAAGACAATCTCGAAGTTGATGTTGTACATGTTCCATGCAGTTTTCTTTCACAATATAGACTTTTATTTTACTGCATATTGCGTGGCTTGTTGGATGGTAGCTCCCTGAGGATGACTGGAAGTAACAGCCGAAACATGTAGGAGAAACAATACGAACGTAAAAAGTTATATGCAGTAGTTGGTAAAATAAAAGTGCATGTTTTTCAGGAATCTCTGAGTTCAAGCGTTACAAGTAGCGTTATGCTTTTGCTGCTTCGAAGACAAACATTCATTTTACTATTTCCTTGATATTTGTCGCAACATATCTCTCTCAGAAGGCCGCTTTTGAAATTGTTACCGTTTCCGTTCCATTTAACTGGTAATAAAGTGATGGCAGTCCATTTAGAATGTCTCGGGTTCCATGTTTGTCGAATCCAGCATGCTCTCTTGTTTCTTCGTCCTTTTTCTCAAACCCATAACCTGCTGTCGCCAGAGCTACCAGACCCTCACTGAGGTTCGGACTTCCCATTAACCCTTTAAAGACGAAGCGTATCTGTTTTGTATAAGGACTCAGTGCGTACCGCGCTGTAAACACTCTCCACCTCGGTTATAAAACCCAGTCTCTTAATGTTTTATAAGGCAAAAGCTGCTGTTTGTTCTGAGATCCGTTCAAAACACATAAACGCAATGTGGGCACCACGTAGAATTTTTTAATGTTAAACCTGGTTGTATGTAAAGTCACCGCTAGGCTTTAAAAGGTGAAGTTGCACATGTATTCTCCTGACCACCACTTTTCGTATTTTGAACCAGAAAAGAGGCAATATGAAAACCCTCTTTGTGTACTTCTGTATAAAGTGTGGATTTGTGTAGGCATTCTTACCAGTCGGCCGGTGATCAAGGAACATACCAGTAGGCATAAGTCACAAGTAAAGCAGGAAGACCAGTCCTGCCTCATTTATTGATAGAGAGTCGTTAAATTGCCTGTCAGTACAAGTACTTTATCTTAGAGATGAATTGTTGCCTGAAAGGACGTATGGGTTACAGCAACTTCTCCTTGTGTTTTTTTTTTGTCCTTTCCATACTTCTAGCCTCGGAACATTTATAGACCACATGGCTTTGCTGGCATGTGACGTCACAGTCCAATAGTCGAGAGTAGAAATATGAACTCGTTTACGAAGGCAGCCAATTGTACGTATTAAAATATTGAGCTGATCGTGGGAAGGCACTGTTGGATAGTTTCCATCAGAAAGTTCACATTGATATCCTTTGCAGTAATCAGGATAATTGATTACAGTTATAATGAGCCGCGCAAGCAATATGAACCTATCGTATCAACAGATCGTAAGATATTTACGCGATCATTGATTTGCTACGAGCTGAAATACAAATCACTTTTAGCAGTCGTTCATTGCTCAAGCCATGGAGTGACTATTGCGCCTGAACTTTGCCGTGTCGTTCTGTGTGTGTGTGTATGCCACAAGTCAGATGGGTGTGCACCGTATTGCTACATGCAGCCAGGATGTTATGTTATACAGGACTACTATTACGTATAGTCGCTTTCATAAAACCTGAAGATTTTTCAAAATGTATTCTTTTTATAGACTCCACCTCACAGAATACACGACTTCTCAGTAGCAAAGCCCATTCCGTTACTACTCGTCAGGAAAGCGACATCGGTTTTTTCTGAGATCACATGCAACGTATAAATACACTGTGTGCAGGTAGTGGGTATCGGATCAAGAAGAATGAGGTGGGTGGGGCAGGTAGCACGTATGGAGGAGAGGAGAGATGCATACAGGGTTTCGGCAGGAAAACCGTTGGGAAAGATGCCACTTGGAACACAGGGAATACATAGGAAGATAATATTAAAATGGTTCTTCAGGAAGTCTGTTGGCAGGCGTGGATGGATTGATCTGGCTCGGGGTAGCGACAGGTATGTGGATGTTGTGAAAGCGGCGATGAAACTTGGGGTTCCATAAAATACGAGGAATGTTTTGAGTAGCCGACGAATTCTTAGTTTCTCAAGAAGGAAACTGCTTCTCGGGGTTGGTTGGTTGGTTGGTTGGTTGGTCGGTCGGTCGGTCGGTCGGTCGGTCGGTTGGTCGGTCGGTCGGTCAGTTTGATACGTAGTAACTAATTTGCGTTGTTAGGAGGTTAGTCCCCGCTGCAGGAAACTGGGCAGTGACATCTGTTCCTGCCATACTGTGTGCTACTAGTTCAGAATTCCCTGCTAGTGCTTATCACATTAAAGTAGAGTTTATAATTAATTTAGAGATTTGTCTTGTTATTCTATTTTATGAATGGAAATGAGCCATAACTTTTCTTTTGCCTGATATGTTGCTCATAAGTGAAATGGGTTTGTAAGGGCTTCGGTCTTCTGGGACATGACGCCGTGTCGCTGGGTTGGTGTTTCCCGAAGTTTTTTGAACCCCTCGGCCCTTGAACATTGAGACTGTGATATCGAGATTGATCAATCTCAATATCACATTTTAATGTGTTAATATTTCATATAACGGTATGATGTGTACCTCCCTGATGTCTGCGAATATAGCGAAACATGTCGGAGGAGTAGAACAGATTGCTGTAGATTGTATCCTATAATTCGTGCAGTTGGTTGGTTTGTAACTATGTAAGTTGCTGTCAGTGCACGAGATGAATAACGTAAAGTTTACTATGACGTTCACGAGCTTCCGTCAGTTAACGCTGTTCGGAGCCAGATGAATCCATTTTACATCTTATCAGCTTACATGTTTAGATCAGTTTCAATATCCTCAATTTACGCGTACACCGCGCTACAAACCGGAAGGTCGCGGGTTCGATTTCCGATTGTGTCATTGGAATTTTTCATTGACATAATCCTTTCGGTCGCACTATGGCCCTGGGGCCGACTGAACCTCTAACAGAAATGAGTACCAGGAATATTTCCTAGGGAGTAAAGGTGGCCCGTGCGTAGGGCTGACAGCCTTCCCACATTCATGTGCCGATTGTCTAAAAATCTAGGAGCCTCAACTTCCTGGAACCCTAAGGGCCTGTCCAGGCCTGTAATGGGATTGCTTTACTTTACCATTTACGCTTAGGTCTCCCAAGTATTCTCTTTCCTTCAGGTGTTTATACTAATACCCTGTATGACTTACGCGTATTTACCATGCGTGCAGTCACCTGGTCGATAAATTGCCTGCGAGATTTGAGGTTCTGACAGCGGTGTAGCTGAAGAGTCAACTGGTGAGGGGTTATGCTGTGTGGACTGGTAAACAGTTAACCGGCCTTTCGACGAATCCTAGTGCCTTCATCTTCAGAGTCAAGAAGACTAGGTGAAGGCAATATGCAGTACTTGGAAGCTTTGGTAATTGCCTACCAGTCGACACAGTCTCTCGCCCCAGACGACCTGAATCTTCAAGAAGTTACGTGCTTTTATGTGTGGTCTGACGGTTCAGTGTCGGGTCCACAAAAACCTACCAATGGTTAATTCTGAGCCAGCTGTATCCAGGCACGGTCTTACAGTGGTGTTTCATTTTCCCACACTGATCTGTTTAGAAGTACCTGAAAGCGATCCTGTATGAGCTTCATACTGTATAACTGTAGTGGCCTACGTAGGTTTGTACACACTTGCATTTGCCTCTGGCAACACCTTACCCGAAACACTTGATATTAATAGCAGCCGACCGCTTTTATACTTTAAGGGGAAGTATTGAACACTTGCAGGTCATAAAGCAAACATGAAATATGCCTGTAATTCTGTAACAAAAGCATCGTGATTGTCGTAATGAACGGCAGAATAATTAATTAGTAATGGCATTATCCGCCTGGCGGCAGCACTGATATTACTGCTTTTGTATGGACGAAAAATAAACGAGATGGCTATCTTTTGGTTCCCCTTTTTTATTTTGTATACACAGGTAGAGTTATAGATTTTTTTTGTGATGTAACTTTTCTCTTCCTTTGAGTGAGGTATCCTAGCTAGCCAGTCTAGTCTATATTTACTGTGGTGCATGTTGAAGTTTCCTCGTCTCTTTGAGTTTTATTTGTTCGCCTTTTGAATCGTGTTGTACATGACTGCTTGAACAAGGACCCCTTGGGTTATGTGAGTGAGGTCCCTTAATGATTTAATCCTGTCTTTTTAAGATAATAAATTAGTTTTCTTACACCTTCTTTGTTTTATCACCTCAAGGAATATTAGAACATGCTTTAACAAGGGCGAATATTCCATTTCTCAACATGAGGACAGTAGTTTTAGACAAGTGATTTTGCAAAACCTCACAACAGGTATACGAGTTGAATCTCAGGGTGGGACAGGTTTCCTTAGGATGTGCGAGTTTCCAGTGAGGAAGGTCTCAAAGAATGCTATATGAAGACACAAAGACGAAAATATACGAAATAGAATTTTGCCTGTTGCTCTGTATGGGTGCGAACCTTGATCTCTGACACTGATCGAGTAACGTAGGTTGAGGATGTTCCAGAATGTAGTGCTGAGGAAGATGCTCGTAAGCGGGAGGAAATAGCAGGAGGTTGCAGGAAATTGCACAGTAAGAAGTGTCATGATTGGTACTCCCCTTACATGTTATTAGGGTGATCAGAACAGGGAGGTGAGATGGGTGAAGCGTGTTGCACGCATCAGGGAACATAAATTTCTACAGGGTTTTGCTGGGAAATCCAGAATTAACGACACAGTTTGGAATAACCATGTGTAGATGGAAGATAATATTAAAAATGTATTTTAAAGGAACGTGACTGAGTTTGACTCAGGATCTGCGAGCTGTTATGACCATGGTAATGACCCTGCGGTTCCTGTAAAATGTGGAGAACACTTGTTGACTGCGTGTAGAGCTCTTAGCTTTCCAAGGACTCTACCCCCTGGATTTTTAAAGATCCCAAAATATGTCCTGACGTGGTGTGGGTCTGTCGTTTCGTGTTTACATGTCTGTGGTTCTTGATATTACAGCAT
Organism: Coptotermes formosanus; assembly: GCA_013340265.1. Taxonomy (NCBI): domain Eukaryota; kingdom Metazoa; phylum Arthropoda; class Insecta; order Blattodea; family Rhinotermitidae; genus Coptotermes; species Coptotermes formosanus. The sequence continues at coordinate 1,604,395 of BLKM01001502.1, forward strand.
ATATTATAACTGCGGCGACCAGGACAGGCCCATTCAGAAGTTTGTTAATTTTCCAGTGACCTTCATCATAAGCCAGGGTGACTGCTGCGACAAGGATGGACAGACAGTGATACATTTTGAATATAATGCAATAAACCCACTTCACACGCCATTACTTCTTATGAATCGCCCGGAGGCCGGTCCAAGAAGGGAAGATTGAAACGTCTTAAATTGGTCTTTATACCATAATAGCGCCCACCGACCCTAGAAACAAAAACGGACACGAAGTCAGGGTTGGGGAAAAGTGTAGTAAGTTGCAAAGAATGGTCTTTCGTTTATTACTGTTACATGCTGCAAGTTACCATCATCACACAGTCGGTCTTACAGCAGGTCCACAGAGCGATATATTTTCACCATCTTCTTTTCTTGTTAAGGTCATCCAGTAGCTGCTTGCTTCTTCTTCCTCATCTTTCCGTCCATTCTGTCTTTCCTTTAACACCGTGTTTTAGGGGGCAGTTCCTACGCAAGATGTGACCAGCGTAGTTAGCCCTCCTTCGGTTTACCGTACGCGGGATGTTATTTTCCCCCTTGAGTCTTTGTAACAGGTCTACTTCATTTTCCACACGATCGGTCCAACTGGCGTTACAACTTGACATGAATAACGATATATTGATGTTCGTGGTGAAAAGAACGGATTCACTGTCTTGAAATATTTGATGCTAATCACTTTGTTTTTTTTACTGATTGCTGCCTTCAATAAAACTCTCCAAATTAAAAAAGGTGTCTTCTACAGAGAAGAAAGTTGTTTTGTACTCCAAAAGTACAGCGTAAGCTGAGAGTGTTTGTGGACCAAGTGCTAAGGAAGTTAGTTTGATGTGAAGACTGCAGACTCGACGTAGAGTGGTTTGTAGGTACTGGGGTAGTCGAAGAAGATGCGCTGTTGCAGTGGACTGAACGTGGCGGCGGCAAGCTACTACGAAACGTTAGTACCTGTATACCAGTATCCACGGCGTCATATTCAAGAAGGCAAGAAGTGTCAGGGACTGATTGGTGTATCTCGCACCAATTGACAGTATCATTATCCTGTAATATTAAGTTCAACTGCTTTTGACACTTGTTATGTGTGAGGTGGCGCATCCAGCTTGTCTGAATAGTACGGGTCGGAAGGTTTATCAGACGGATTAGAGATCACTGTTCGAGCCATAGGACCACTGCGCACCTGTTGTGCGCATTTCCCACGCTGAGTATCACTCAGGCACTTTCACATGGCTGCTGTTACAAAAGGGTGATGGGAGACACCAGAACACGCCTCTAGGCAACGCCGCCACTGATCAGGGGAACCCATAATTACCGCCTCGTTGACATGCACGCAGGCTTAATAAAGCAGCCTTAATGTAGGTCTGTATCTCGCGTTTATACACAACTTTTTTCTGTTATAAATTCCCCCCCCCCCCACAAACGTTCGAATTGTGGTTCATTTAATAATCATTGATGACTTCTTGCCCGGAGAAGGAAGTGTAAGCAGTATACAGCTGAACTGCCAACATGGCAGGCCGTTTACTTCATTCTTTTTTCCCCAGTACGTTGGCTTGGTACCAGCGTCATATAAATGATGACGTTTCGTATTGGGCAGAAATGTTTATTCTCCGCTGTAACACTGTGTCGTGGGGTGGCTGGTTTACTGACCTAAATCCTCAGCAACACAGCGGGGAGAACCCCAGGTCTCGCGTGGCAGAAATGTGTTAGGAGGAGGCGTGTAGTTAAGAGACGTACACTAGTACACAGATCAAGGCAGAAAATGTGCTGGAACAAATTTAACGTGTTCCATGTCCGTGCACTGTGTCATATAAAATAATATTTACCAACTAATGCACCAAAATACATAAATCTTTATTCGTAAAAACCTGCTACATGTTTCGACCCTGCTGTGTCATCTTCAGGGAGAATAGTCTGTTACATTGTTGGATGCACTTAACTCTGTTTTGGATTGTGGGCATAGTCATTTATAGAGTAGTTTAATAATTACCATCAGTACAACTGATTTTTAGTATATTATGTATGTCTGTGGCTACATGTTTCGACCACTACTGGCCATGCTCAGGCCGTTAAAACATATACAATTAAAATTACAGTTTATGTAATTTATGTAATTAAACTTTGTGTAATTAGTACCTCGGATTAGATTGGAAAGTTTCGTCACTTTTACGCTCCGTCCGACTTGTCTCGAGGGAAAGAAAGCCACATGTGGATTAGATAGGGCTGCGAATGGTCCCATTTATTGTGAACGTTATGTTAACGAAACAGCACAAAGAAAATGGATATGTAAATTGTCCTGCACACCGTAATACCAAATTTCGTGAAAACCTGTCAAGAAGGTCATACGTTGTTAATGGAAGATGACACAGAGGCAATTAAATATGAAGACTGTGTAAACTTCTTTACTGGTGAAATAATGGAGAAGTGCTAAGGAAATGTGATGAACAAAGACAAACCTCGGTGCTTCATGGCTAACCGTTTGAAACCAAGTGGTTACCGTAGCAGCACTAGCATATTTAAAACTGAAGTTTTCGTGTTTTACCAAAAAATATATTTTTATCTGTTTCGCACAACAGCAGCGTTAAGTTATTGGTTTTTATAACCCAGACGGAGTGTGTTTACTGCGCGGTACGGATCGAATCTCTAAGTATAATTCAGGATAATTTTGCGTTCAAAGGATTCAGTTTTAAGTAGACATTACGCAGTTTATGCATAATAATTAGTGTTTAAATATTTATTTTTGAAAGTTCGTTCATATATATGTTTGCGTCTTTTCGTGTGAAATTAATTAAAACTGAAATAGGCCCTGATACTAAAATCTTACACACAGTTGCATTGACTGAAGCTACGGTACGTACAGTTGAGCTGAAGGTAGTTCGTGTTAGTAACACCTAAGAACACTGTGTCAGAGATCCATTTCGGTGAAGAGTCCTTCCGCAAGGAATCAGATGTGCTCTCTGCTGAACTTGCTGTGTTGTCAGTCTGCAGGTTCATAATGAAAGCTAGTGAGTGTGTTAGAAAATGTACGTAGACAGCTGAACTTTTACAGCTGATGCAAGAAGAGTGGATGCTGTGTGTCGTGAAGTAGTTGCCATTGACAGCAGATAGCAGTAAGTGCAGTAGAGATTGCTCCTTGTCTGCTGGTCGTATCGTGTCTTGATCGAGCTAAGCTGCCGGAAGCAGCTACCAGCATTCCACTTTATTTATCCTGTTCCATTACTTAAAGTGTACGTTTCTTTTCTGTAAAACAAACGTCAAAGCTAGTGAATATGACCTACAGAATTTCTTGTTGTTTTCACATAAGGTAATTAAATGGATTTAAAATACAGTTATCATGGATGACCCCAGGCTACGTGCTAGAAACTGGCGTCTTAGGCGAATCGTGTACTAGGCACACCGTTTCTCCAAGGGCAGGTGATTTTAGCCGAAGTTTTGGGCGAACAAGAAACGGCGCAACACCTAACTTAAGGGCGCACAAGCCCTAGCAACGGAACTGTGGACTTAAGTGTTTTATTTATTTTTTAATCTTATTTCACGTCGAATTTATGCCCCACTGAACTTGGCACCCTAAACAGCGCCTGGCTGGCTTATATGGACGGGTTGCCGCTGACAGTTCTGGCCTCACACTGGGCGCAGATAATAGTCGGAAAGAGGGCAAGGGCCCATGAGCGCCAAAGCTGAGGTTATAACATCCTTTTAAACGTAAAGAAAATAAAAAATTGATTATGAAATTGTTTAATGACGTTGACTTTAGAAAACGTGGCGCTCTTTGCGGTATAAGAAAAGTGGTTGGAAAATCTCAATGAAAGGGACCATGTGGAAGACATAGCCATAGATGGGAGGATAATATTAAAGTGTGTTTTAAAGAAGTAAGACGGGAGGGCGTGGGCTGGGGTAACCTGGCTCAAGATAGGCGGCATTGTCGGGCTGTTGTGAGCACAGAGTGGACCTTTTGTTACGATATAGCGTGGGGAGTTTCTTTGTCAGCTGAGGGATTGTTAACATCTCAAGAAGGACTTTGTTCCATAAAGTCAGTCAGTTACTTAGTTAATTGCTTAGCAGGTGTATTACCAACAATCTTATCTACTGAGGCTGTGAAGGTGTGGAGCTGTTGCTACTACGTAAATTGCTTAGCAAGTGTATTACCAATAATCTTATCTACTGAGGCTGTGAAGGTGTAGAGCTGTTGCTACTATGTAAATTGCTTAGCAAGTGTATTACAAATAATCTTACCTACTGAGGCTGTGAAGGTGTGGAGCTGTTGCTACTACGTAAATTTTCTCATAACTGTCCTGGCTGGAGGCAACTTTCTTTTAGCAAGCGTATTGTTACGTCGTTTTCAATTGAACGTACACATTTTAAATAAGAAATGTAACGTAACCTAAATTTAAAGATTCAGCTCGTACCGCACAGTAAACATATTCGGTTTCAGGTATAAAAACCAATCAGTTAATGCTGTATAGGGAAATAATTGCTGTTTGTTCTGAGGTCCATAGAAAACACATAAATATACTGTGTGGGCAGAATGTAGAGTTTTTGCATGCTATACATGGTGGTATATAAAGTAACCACTGGACTTCGAAAGGCTATACTTATATTAAACAAAATTATCTTCACGGGGATACAGAGCTATTAAACTAGCTCTGTATGAAAGGTGAGACAGACTGTGCACAGCTTTCAAGCAGAAGTGGCTTATAGAATTTACAAACAAGCTTACAGGGTATACGTTAGCAGTCCGCAGTATACAGGGCTTTTTTTTATCGTCGTAGAGTGGACGATATTGCTTTTGTATGACGAAAGATGACGTTTCCCTTCTGAATTGCTATGTCCTTCCCAGTCCCATTTTAAAAAGAACAGTGTACGCAACTTTACGACGGCTGAACTGCGATGAACGCCTCTTAAATATGTGTACTACCAACTACATAGCAGTCTTATGGAGGGACTGAGTAAAATCACGAAAGGAATTAGGCTGAGTACCCTCCAGGCTGAGATGTGAAGACGAGACAGCCCGAATAAATGCTACAGGCTGCACTGACAGTAAGACTTAACGATAGGTTATAGTAACTCCTATGTCATACTGTCCATTCCGTGCGCTGTGCCTGCAGTCATGTGTGTACACCAACAAATGCACACCATAGAATTATACGTTGCGCGTAAACTTCAACCCTCCTACATGTTTCAGCCATAAATCGCCATTCTCAGGGAGACGTCAGTATAAAAGAGATATATAACATTAATACAACCACCTAAATGCACAATTTTGAAATATAAACTTAAATGTGAATAAAAATATTTTACATACTTTATATTTTAACACTGTACGTGTGAGACTGATGTATGAATACTGTATATTTCTTTTGTATTGACATTTCCCTGAGGATGGCGGTTTAGCGCCGAAACATGTAGAAGGGTCGAAGTTTATACTTAACATATAATTCTGTTGTGTGTATCTGTTGGTGTATATACATGAGTGTTCACCCTATAACAGGCCCTAAGGGCCCAAGAGGAGGAGTAGAAGTATAACTCTACCCGTTCGTGAGCCTCGGCACGAGGAGGGGATGGGATGGCTAGCCCCACGCCCCGGCCGCTTTAATCCCGGGAAAGAGACCCGGTACCCACTTTACAGGAGGCTCGGTGGGCCCCAGGGCCGGTCTGGACGGCTGCGGAAAATCTCGCCCCCACCGGGATTCGATCCCCGGACCGTCCAGCCCGTAGCGAGTCGCTATACCGACTGATCTATGCCGGCCCACATATACATGATTGTAGTAACTCATACTGGGGCTGGTAGCGCATTCTTGACACAGAGCGTTTAAACATCGTCACTGTAGTGTATTTGAATGTAAGGCCGGTATGGTTGGAAACTATTCCACTAGCGTTACAGAAAATAAATTACCCAGTTGAAGTCCAGTAGTGTGGTCGCTACGGACGGGTTACAGGTCCAGGTATAACAGCAGGTGAAGCATGTGCAAATATTCAGTTTCTGACAAAAGGGCAAATTCAAGTGTTCTGAGATATGACGCCATGGGTATTGGCATCTGTAACACAGGCACAAGATTGATCTCTGTATACAATACTGCATGTTGTGTGTTGTTTTACATATTACACAACACAGATATCTAAGTCCCTGGGGTGGGTACCTGTATACACTGCGTCATATGCCAGAATACAGTATTCATCAACTTCTTTGTGATAACCTGAAACACTCTACGAAAGACCATCTGGCAGCCATTTTACTGGGACTATCAGGGCTGCTGTCGGGTTAAAGAATTTGTATGACCCTCGGATAACAGCCTTAATGAGCCACCAGATCATCAGAAATTCAGATGATTCTGCAGCGTATGCTGTGTAAAGCAAATCTTTAACGAAAAAAAATATTGTGCATGGATATCTCGTTTTCAATGCAGAAGTGCGTGCGGAGCCATCTGGTGGGAACTGGGTGGATCACAGAAGGCAGTGGCCTGGGAAAACTTGTATTAAATTGGTAGTTGTTGCTTCTACGCTATTATAAATGTATTTAATACAAGTTCACGCGATCAGAATATTTAGACGCCCCAAAAAATATTTGTTCGTGAGAATAGTGATTATGGAGTGCGTGGGAGGGAGGTGCGTGATAATCGAATATGTTGTCCCGTGTTCCAAGCAGGTCTGTTTTTGTTACTTTATTTTGGTACTGAAACTCGTCTTATGCTGTGAGGGGTTGATCTCAATACAATTATTCACATGTAAAGTATTCGAAGGCCAACAACATGTGTTTCCCCTACTTTCTTTTATCTTTATTTTTTTAACATACTCAAGATGCACCGCGGGCCTCACATACACGTGATCCGGCTTGTATTGCCTTGTATATTGTACTACTGTGAGCTTAGTAGCTGTGAATATTGTGTTTATAGTTCAGATACATTAAGGTAATTTTAGGGTGATTAAATCAAGGATATTAACATGAGCAGGCAAGTAGCATGCATGGGACGGGCGAGAAATGGGTGAAAGGTTTAGTATTCTGTTGGATATTTTGAAGGGAATAGAATGCTTGGAAGATCTAGGCGTAGATGGAAGGCTGATGTTAAAGAGATTAAATAAGCGCGTTACGAGGGTGAGGTGTAGAGTGATGTGGGTCAGCATGGGATTCAGTGGTGGCTGTTGCTTCTACTGTAATGAACTGGGTGTTCAGGACAGTGAGGGACTTCTTGACTAGACACGCGACAGCAAGTTTCTGGAGGAGGACCTAAAGACAAGGCTTCCCATGTTCAGGTACTCCATACTTAGTGGAATACGTACGGATAGAGATAGGAACCGAATTTTTATATAATTTTAATTTTTTAGGACAATTCAGTATGTTTCAAAATTCAACTCAAATGCTCAACATTTTGCCTTTCCTGCATACTCAGAACGCTCCGTCTTGCAGTCGAGCGGGCACAACCAGTAAATCTTCGGAGGAGTAGATTTCCTGTCCTCTCCGCAATGAGTGTAGTTTCTCACTACATAGCCTTCTTCTTTTTCTTTTTCTCCTTCTCCTTCTCCTTCTCCTCCTCCGTAGTCTTCTTCTTCTTCTTCTTCTTCTTCTTCTTCTTCTTCTTCTTCTTCAAATAGTAGAGAAAAGGAGGTAGAGCCTAAGCGTCATGTACGTAGGGTGGCCTACTCGTCAGGGTTACAGTCCTGCAAACATACAATTAGCTTATTCGGAGCGACGCTAACAACAGACAACACAGAATATGCTGCAGTGAACTTCAGGTCTCGCTTTCGCTCCAGTTAATTACAAGCGGCATTCTCACCAAACTCTCCTAGATCTCTTCGAGATAACCATACTCTTCCTTTCTGTTCATCGTATAGCTCTCCCTGGCTTCTTCTTTATTTTATTTATGCCTACTGAATTTACAGACATTATTCCTGCGCAGTCCTTATAAGAAACACTGACATTTACAAGAAGTAGGCGCCATTTTATGTCAACTAGACTGTTGCATTAACTATCAGAATGACCTCTTCCGACTGTGTAAAGCGACGAGGCAGAACGTTAAGGGAGAATATTACTGGTGCGTAAACTAACTTGGTTATTGCTTGAGATCTGCGCTCTTCTGGGATTTTAAACAGCGTAATGACACGTCTACAGTAACGAACGGGTCTTTACTGATTTTATTGTTATTTTGTTATTTTACTACTACTACTACTACTACTACTACTACTACTACTACTACTACTACTACTACTACTACTACTGCCGCCGCCGCCGCAACCACCGCAGCCGCCACCACCACCACCACCACCGCTACCGCCGCCACCGTCACCGCCACCACCGCCACTACCACCACCACCACCGCCACCGTCACCGCCACCACCGCCACCACCACCATCACCACCACCACCACCACCACCACCACCACCACCACCACCACCACCACCATCACCACCACCACCCCACCACCACCACCACCCCACCACCACCACCACCAT
>BLKM01001502.1:1617434-1747147 GCA_013340265.1 Coptotermes formosanus
TGCGCCATCGAAAAAGGAAAAAAGTATTTGTCAGAAAGAGTATTTACTGTGCATGTCTCTACTAAACCTAGTCTGCGTGTGCTCTAAGTACCGATAATGACTCGAATCTAACATCAGCAGATACGCAGCTTAAGGTGTAACTACCTATGTAATGCATAATTTGTGATTATTCAAAAGTTGTACTACCAGATCCAAAAGCATGACATGGAAAGAACACGTACGGCATATGGCGGAGACTTAAATTTTTCACAGACTCTGGAAGAAGGAGAGACGCCACTTGAGAAAACTTACACATATATGTGATGATAATATTGAAATGCACCTTAACCTTTAAAAGCCTAGCGGTAACTTTACGTACCACCAGGTTTAACATTAAAAAATTCTACGTGGTGCCCACATTGCGTTTATGTGTTTTGTACGGAATCTCAGAACAAACAGCAACTTTTGCCTTATAAAACATTAAGAGATTGGTTTTTATAACCGAAGTGGAGAGTGTTTACAGCGCGGTACACACTGAGTACTTATATAAAACAGATACGCTTCGTCTTTAAAGGGTTAATGGCGCAGGTCGTAAGGTTGGTGATTGCATTCAACTGGCTCTGTGTAGGCTCCAGTGACAATTCTTGTGCACTGTTAACGAAAATTGTAATTCTGTAAGTGTCGTGGAATCTCTCGTCCAGCCATCTATGAGGGCTGTGCTTCAGGCAGTAGGTTACTGCACACTCAGAAGCTGGACCCACGATGTTAGTTGCGCCGCTGAACAATAAAAGGCTGCAGTTAATATTCGTTGTTTTAAGTGCATGTCCGCAGTCGTATCCGCTATCCGCGCTTATATTAAATTTTTATCCGCCGTGAAAATATTTTTGCGGATATCTGCGGATGCCTGCATCAGCGCAGGGGTCTATCAATAGCTAAAATTTGGCTTAAGAGATGCCTTCCGTATGAGTTTAAAAAGGTAAATTTTTCATGTCCATGCTATGAAAGCATATGCGGGAGCAGAGGTATCCCTCCACTCATTCTTAATTTAGGGACTAGATTAAGGTTAGTGGTCAACTTTATGCCCCAACCGCTTTACCTCCGGGTAAGGAACCCCGGTACACCTTGAATTGCGGGCTAGGTGGGGTCTAGAGTCTTTCTGAACGTTTTGAAGAAGAATTAAATCTCTTCCCCCTTCCGGGATTCGAATTCCGGATCCTCCAACCCGTATCCTAGCCACAGTGCCTACTTGTACGTTTAAGTGTGACAAACTGCTGAAGTGACTGGAGCTGACTGTTCCCCACTAGAGCCCACTGACGACAGCCCAAACTGAAATGGTTCTTCATTTTGCTCCGTCACTCAAGGTATATTCCGGGATAGTGCCTCAGCTACACCACAGTCTCATTCTGCCGTGTCCATCTTCATTAGTTGTTATTGAATTATTAATCATTAATGATTCTAACAAATCAAATACTATATAGTCAGACCTACTAATATTGTCGTTAAATAAGAGACAATAAAGAAACAAGTAAGTAAATGGATAGGATCTGCGCTGTTCTGGGATATTACACAGCGTCGTGTGGTAAATGAATGCATATAAAGTAAGCGTTCCACCCACTAAGCACTGAACATTAGTATTTCAGATTGTTTGAATTAAGGACTGTTCCCAAGGATATGGCTCACCTGCTGCAGTTTTTTTCGATAATTAAATGCCTATCACACAACGCTGTTGTGATGGGCTAGTGACATCATTGGTTGGTACACACAAGCGATATTAAGCATTGGACACGGTTAGTGTGGGCCTGGAGCAGTGGCACACATGGTGCACGCAAACAAGTGTTTATACGGGCGTGGCATGGCGGTGTGATCGTCGCGTGTTCAAATCCCCGTAATCCGACGTGGATGTTATTTAACTGTGTGTGAGTCAGTGTTAAGGCCACGTGGTGACACATCGTTCCGTGAAAGTTTCTCTAAAGTTAAATGCTATTAAATCAACTCGGAATGAATACGTAACAATGGGGTTTTTGAAAGTTCTTTCCTTCGTACATATCAGGTTAAATGTGTAGCTAACAGTGTAAGTCAACTTGACCTGAGTGAATACACATGGAATGAAAGCCGTCCTCACAACTTATTCTTCATTTATTAAAAGTTAAAAGTTGGCAACATGTTTCGACCACCTAGGCGGTCATCGTCAGGCCAAAATAAAAATGTAACAGGAAACAATTCTGGTCATTGGGTTCTCAATTGACATTACAGGTTATCGTAAGCGTCATTTATATAACCAAGTAATATAAATATTTAAAATTATGGAAAATATAAAAATATGTAAAAAATATGAAAAATTCGAATTTTTTACAAATTTTTATGTTTTTCATAGTTTTAAATATTTATGTTACTTGGTTATATATATATATATATATATATATGACGCTTACGATGACCTGTAATGTCAAATGAGAATTCAGTGACAAGAATTGTTTCCTGCTATATTTTTATTTTGGCCTGATGATGACCGCCTAGGTGGTCGAAACATGTTGCCAATTTTTAACTTTTGATAAATGAAGAATAAGTTGTGAGGACGGCTTTCACTGTACATGTATTTATTGTACTCACAACGGTATGCATACTGTAAAGATTAACCTGAGTGACTTTGTTTTACCGCCTTCTCCACTTCTGCGTGTTCTGCCCTGTAGTCAGTTCCCATTCCTTTACATTTGACGTCTTATTATGGGCGGCAGGTTCACACTTCCTGTTTCGCTACTAAAGTTAATGCAATGTAACATTATATTTATACAGTCATTCGCGTTCCGCACATTCTGCATACTTAAGCGTGTAAGATTGTATGTTCAAATTTAATGGCCTCGTAAATTGCAATCAAACATTTAACACAACCTCGTGTCCCATATGCGTCTTAAAAGTAAATAACTTGCGAATCCCAGTTCAAATAAATCAGAGGCTCTGTTGACTATAACCTCAGTTCAGTGCTACAGTCAGTGTCATTTTTACTCTAGGGTTCGTAACCCCAGAGCTTGCATTCCAGTAGAAATGAACGGATCCTTGTGCAAACTCATAACACCAACCTGAACACCTCATTCTTGACATACCGTACAGCGTTTTCCTGGAACGTCACCTGTTAACGTATGTTTGTGCGTAAGGATATTGATCCTTCGATATATATTTTTTTTTTCGTCGAGTTTTCAACGAGCTTAGTATGTACAGTGACTAGGCTACGGACTGGACGGTCCGGAGTTTGATTTGCGAAAGGGAAAAGAGATTTGTATTTTTTTCCAAAGCTTCCAGACATGTTCTGGGGCACACCCAGCTTCCTATTAAAGGCACACCGAGGGCTCTTTCTGCGGGGGTAAAGCGGCAGGGGTGTGATGCTGACCGCTCACCTCCATTTAGTGCTGTGGCTAAGAATGAGTAGCGCTACGCGTATACCGCTGCTTGACTTGTACGCCTTCACGGCAGACACAGGGACAAACTGACTTTTACCTTTGCTTGTTCAGCAAACGAACATCAAAACCGGCGCCATATCGGGCAGATATAAATATGGGAAGCAACGTATTTTGAAAGTACCCATACTGCGAGTTTATGCACTGTTTCAGTTAGGATAACCGTTCTCCTGTGAGGGTTGGGTGATGAAATCTTCCTCATTAACCCTTTAAAGACGGAGCGTATCTGTTTTATATAAGGACTCAGTGCGTACCGCGCTGTAAACACTCTCCACTACCTCGTGGTATGTAAAGTTACCGCTAGGCGTTAAAGGGTTAAGTGATGCAAAAGTGCTATAGTTTCTGTGCAAACCCTGAAGACATCTAGGGGGAGTAGAGGTATACCTCAGTTCATTTTTAGCCCCCGCACCAGACAGAGGTGTGTGGTCAGCTTCGGACCCCGGTACATATAAGAACCACAGGCTCTAAAAGAATAATAATTGGATTTATTTTTGGTTAATACTTAAGATATTCCGAAAGTAGAAAGCTAGTCACTTAAACGTTTGAAGAGTAAAATTAATCTAAATGATATATGGATATTCATTTCGTACGTCGCAGAGAACATAGTTTTCTTCCATTAGAAGTACCGCTCGGTTTGTGCTGCTTAGGGAGTTAATGGATATTTATTGTGTGCGAATCATACGCAACGCATAAATACACTGGGGGCAGAACGTAGAGTTTTTAGTGGTACGCCTAGTGACAGGTAGGGTTACCACTGAGCTCTACAGGGACAAGTGCCGCGTTTCATAAAAATACCATCAACGGTTTTCAGATTGCCGCTTGCAGACAAAAACAGTCAGACGTGGTAAAACTAAGGGAAGCCGTTTGCAGCTTCTTTTTTTGCGAATGTGAAAAATAAAAGACGCCAACGTAGACTAAATGTAGTGAGTGTCATTTCCACCGTATAAAACGTAACGTTGCCATCATGACTTGGTGGCAAGGGTGACATTGGCTGTAAAACAGTGAGATGTATTGTGTTCCTTATGCTTTGGTATAACCTGCTAGTCTGTTGTACGGTCTAAGGGAAACCACAGACCGTCACCCTTACTATAGCAGACAACTACAACCCTGTAATCAGGTTATAAAAGGCAGGAAATGGACGTATATACGATAACATTGTGGCGCGTTCGCGTAATATTTATACCTCCTCGGCTATCCTAATAGCCTGATACCATTTAACTCGAAGATAACGCTTTTACGGCGATTTAATGTCGCCGGAAACAATAAAACCTACTTAGGTCTTCATGTAAAGTGCCCGATATTTTTGCCCGATTTCAACAAAAGTTGGATTTTCTCTATAGAGTTTTATGAAAGTCCCCAATATAAAATTGCACGGAAATCCGCGTAGTGGTAGCCACGCTGATACACGCAGATAGACGGTCGGACGGATATGATGAAGCTTATAGGCACTTTTCGCGATTGTGCGTAACAACTTGTTGCTTTACAGCACCGCGGCACTAGACACCACAGACCCCAGGATCTCTATGTTCCCGAATGCGCAGATAAGGTAATGTACTGTGCATGCAGGTGGACTGCCACACCACAGGAAAAGAAACAAGACAACTGAAGACGAGCAATGTAATTACAGCTGTTTAGATGCCTGGGAAGCAAACAAATTGGCCTCATACTTGCACGTCCCTGGAATGGCTAAGGTCCGCACATGGCCGTGCTTTGTGTCGGAGAGCAAAGCTTGCACAGGCGATGTGGGTGGCTGCCATTAAATTAATAGATCGATGACGTCATTTGTGTGATAATGCTATTTGCACCTATTCGCAGAATTCTGTGATCGCTTGTAATTCGATATCTATTCCGTACCAGGTAGGAGACCTGATGGTTAGGTAAATGGTAGGCTCTTCGTGCAGAAGGGCTCGGACTCGAGACCGGATGCATTCCTAATACCTCTAGCAGACCATGATTCTGCGTTTTGCTGTAGGTGCCCTTTGACTGCCGTTATTTTCGTAACATACCAGGCAGTGAGTTTATGAGTCCTTCCTCACGACCACGTCCAAACCCTCTCTGCGATTCGACAGTGGTTACAGGGACAGTGCAGGCTTGTATTCGGGATGTACTTGGTAAGGCATCCGCTAGGTTACCCGTCTTTGCTAAACTATCCTTTATTCATTCAACCGATAGAGGATGCATAGCTAAACTTCAGCCCCGAGATGGTTGGTGCTTTTACTCAGTCTCTTCAGGCTAATTCCGATAAACCACGCCCACCGGCCTCCTTACTCAACATGGGTTTTAGGCATGGTATTTCCATTTTTATTTGATACTCTTGCTTCTGCAGTGGAAACAGAGCCATTGAAGAACGTAAGGTTTAACCTTTTAAAGCCTAGCGGTAACTTTACGTACCACCAGGTTTAACATTCAAAAATTCTGCGTGGTGCCCACATTGCGTTTATGTGTTTTGTACGGATCTCAGAACAAACAGCAACTTTTGCCTTATAAAACATTAAGAGATTGGTTTTTATAACCGAAGTGGAGAGTGTTTACAGTGCGGTACGCACGGAGTCCTTATATAAAACAGATACGCTTCGTCTTTAAAGGGTTAATATGATGCAAAGGTTAAGAATATGTGGGTCGACTAGTTTTTATAACCGAAGTGGAGAGTGTTTACAGTGCGGTACGCACGGAGTCCTTATATAAAACAGATACGCTTCGTCTTTAAAGGGTTAATATGATGCAAAGGTTAAGAATATGTGGGTCGACTGGTTTTTATAAGCGAAGTGGAGAGTGTTTACAGCGCGGTACGCACTGAGTCCTTATATAAAACAGATAGGCTTAGTCTTTAAAGGGTTAATATGATGCAAAGGTTAGGAATATGTGGGTCGACTGGTTTTTATAACCAAAGTGGAGAGTGTTTACAGCGCGGTACGCACTGAATCCTTATATAAAACAGATAGGCTTAGTCTTTAAAGGGTTAATATGATGCAAAGATTAAGAATATGTGGGTCATTGCATTAACCTCACCTTCAGCTCTCATAGTACAGAACGTTAGTGTTATGGTGAAACAACACACATAACGTAAATACCATTACAAATACAACATAATTAGCCACGAGGATCGATTTCAGATGCAGCTACTTCGAAGTTTCTCCACTTCTGACGCTCTAAAATACCTTGAACCCTAATATTTCTTTAAGACGGAAAGTCCTTGGCTGGCGAGAACATCTGTGACCTTGACAATGTAGGTAAGGTTCTTTGTCGCCGGGCTAACGTTACGGGGAAAAAAGAAACATATAAGTCCTGTAAAAACAGAAATCTCCATCACTGCATCTGTCATATTCCAGCCACGTGTTAGATGTTCAGTTTATAACACACCTAACGTCAAACTCGTATACAGTTTTAATCAGATAGAACGCAACAGAAACTAATAGGAATAACTGGCAGGCACAAGACACAACTGCATTTCAGCCACACACATTTTTGCCTGAAATACATATGTTACTGGTCATAAACATCTGTCTCTCTTCTCCTAGTGCCATCACTGCCAAGATCAAAACTCTTCTAGTCGTGCGTCGACAACAGTAGTTTGTCCTAGTTACGTCTTGGGTCGTCAATTTTTTCGGATTACCAAGTGTTGCAGGTATGAATCCTGTCCGTACCATAAATGTGTGCATGCATCTACGTCACATCTTCATATTTCACAGGCGTATTACGGGTTATCGCGGCCGTGGGTTCTAAGGCGTCAGTTTGTGGCCTCTCGATTGCTGGGATTGCGGGTTCGAATCCCGCCAAGGGCATGGATGTTCGTCACTTGTGTTCGTTTTGTGTTGTCAGGTAGCGGCCTCTGCGACGGGCTGATCACTAGTTCAGAGGAGTGCTACCGTTTATGTGCGTCTAATTGTGTGTGATACAGAAATCTCAACAGTGAGGCGGGCTAGGCCCCAGTTGTGGTGTTGTCCCAAAGAAAAAAAATTACGGGTTTCTGCCGTTGTGTTTCGAAACACGTGTTATTTTCACACTACTCTAGCCAGCCGCGGTCTGTGGGTCAGACACTAATGTTTTAATTCTTCTTCTTGCAGTGGCACGACAGCCTTAGTGCGTAAAGGCCTTCTCGTTATCGAGGCTCCGCGATCACACTCAGACACACCACACTCGGTAGGTCTCCTCTGGACGAGTGATCAGTCCGACGCGGAGACCTCTACCTGACAACACACAACACTGACAAGAGACAGACATCGATGCCCCCGGCGGGATTCGAACCTACAATCCCAGTAAGGGAACGGCTGCAGACCCACGCCTTAGACCGCGCTGCCACTCAGATCGGCAATGTTTTAATTATTGTTGCAAGATTGGAAGGTTTTAGACGAATATTTTGATGAAATTCACCGCATTTTATGGAAGCCGCAGGGCCCTTAACATGTTCGCTAGATCCTGCCACTTGTTCCAATCATGTGCCAGATCAATCCAGTCCACGCATACAAACCGTTCTCTTTAAGATCCTTTCTAATATGATTCACCCATACACTCCTAGGTCTTCCAAAGGCACTCTTACCCTGAGGTTCCACCGCCAAAACCCTCTCCTACTTCTCATACATGCCACATGCCCCCCCCCCCCCGCATATAATCCTCCTTGATTTGATCACCCGAATGATATTTGGTGAGCAATACAGAGAATGAAGCTCCATATCCTCATATCCTTTAGTCCTCTGTTAGTGCGTCCCTCTTAGGCCCAAGTGTAGTTTTTGCCCAGGGTGGCAGAATTTTTGGAATACAATTCAGGAGGCGAAAATAAAATGCTTTGAAGGTTGCACGACACAAAACTGACACAGTACGTTATTACGCGTATTTTGTCTTGTCAAGCGTACAGTCTTAGGGATGAGGTTGCTAGAGGGGTTGGGGGGTCTGCTTGTGGTCTGACCCTCAGTAAACCACCGACAACATACGTCGGAGTAGGTGGTAAGATAATTATTCGGGTAATCAAATCGAGAAGAATGAGATGGGCGGTGCATGTAGCACGTATGGGTGAAAAGAGAGGTGCATACAGGATTTTGGTGGGGAGACCTGAGGGAAAGCGACCACTTGGGAGACCCAGGCTTAGATGGAAGGATTATATTGGAATGTATATTAAAGAAGTGGGATGGGGTCATGGACTGGATTGAGCTGGCTCAGGATAGGGACAGGTGGCTGGCTTTTGTGGATGCGGTAATGAACCTCCGGCTTCCATAAATTGACTAGCTTAGAAAGTGTTAGCTTCTCAAGAAGGCCCCTGCTCCATGGAGTTAGTTAGTTAGTTAGTTAGTTAGTTAGTTAGTTAGTTAGTTAGTTACGTAGGTGGTAAGACATCCAAGACCGAGCCGGTGGAGCCTTACCTTTCTCTGACAGCAGCACGTCATCACCCCTGGCTCTGTCGATGGATCCTTTCGCAAAGAAACCATCTGCAGTCACAGAGCCGCCAGCATGTGCGTTTCCCAAGCGCTGATTATTGTAGTCCACAAATAATTCCGATGGAAACATATCGTGGGTCGCGCCGTAACTCCTGGGTGGGTGTGTTGCTCAGGATAATGACCCTTGCAGCATGATGTATTGGTCCACTGCTGTCCGTCCGTCCGTCCGTCCGTCCGTCCGCATTACATAATGATCGGACACGAGAGAGATACAAACACAGCAACAGTGATGGTGTGGTACAGTGCTGCCAAAGGACAGTGCAACGGCCCGCCGTGGCTGCTGCTATAGTGTCACTGGGTTGCTGGTGAAGGTAGACACGTGAGGTCAGGCGCCTGATGATGTTAACCATCATGTAGCTTTTTATTATTAATGGTTGCAGTATATTATAAAAATTGAAACATAAGAATTATAGATAGGCATTAAAACTATCGGTTTTCCTTTTTTGATAGAGTATCTTTAGACGGGGGGGGGGGGGTTAGACGGCACCCGGCAACCCCCCACCCCCCCGGTCCGGTTGCCCTCCTGTTTAAGGTGTTTTGTGTGATATTAAAAATATTCAAATTCCGAAACTTTCTTCTTCGCATTTTAGTATGATATTACGGTTTCGGTATTCGTGAATCAAAGTCATGATTCGCGCAGTGCAGTCTTCACGACTGGAAGAACCAGAGGTGAGAAAACTGCAGCCCGCAGTTCGGAAGAGGCCTGCGAATTTTTCATTCCACCCCTTGGAAAAAAATCGATATAATTACTGCTAAGTAACAAGGAAAAGGGTCAGCATCACAACCCACTACAAACCTTGGTCTTCTTGTGGAGGTATAACTCCACTATTTCTTGAACTTCGGCACCAGAGGGAGTAGTTAGCGTCACGCTCTTGCCGCTTTACCCCCCGGAGATAGCCACCTGCTCCCATTTGATATAGAGCTGGCTGGGCACCAGAACTACTCTAGATGCTGTGACGAGTAGAAAGAGCTTGGCCCGACCGGACATCGCACCAGGTTCTCATTTCTTCTAGCCCGTAGCCATCACCGTACTGGCTGAGCTAACCACGTCACATTGGTAGTAGGTGTTCTGTTTACTTTATGAGTTTATGTAGATAGTGCAGATAAATAACCTTGAATGAAAGGAATAGAATGGAAGAAGAAACTATACTTGAGGCCTTCGTAAAATTCAGATGTTTCGAGCTCAGTATATGCGTTTACTGTTATCTGTTGTTTGAACACAAAAGCGGGTATAAGAGAGTCCAGTGGGGGTTTAAGGTGCATCAGAACTCTAATCAAAATTTAGTGTGTCGTGTCCGAGTTAAGTTAATTGACGCTGATGTTATTTCTGTGTCTTCCTGTGCACACACACGCACACACACGTATATGCGCACACACTCGCGCGCGCACACACGCACTTCTGACTTCTATTCAAGAACTTCATGGTTCTAATCCCAGTCGGAATACTACTATTTTTAGCGAAGTATTTTGCGGTTTTCCTTAGTCCGTGTTCTGTACCTTCATTTGCCATATGCGTCGTGCTTGATCGTGCTTGTCCTCGTCTCTTAACATTTACTGTATGTATAGGTTGTAGGCGACGCATAGTTTAACATAGTGCTTTGTGTTGCTTAAGATATGGGCGGAATGTGTTGAGAGTTTTGCTGTTTGTTGTCTGATCTTCTCGTAATGCTTCTATTTGGGAAAATCTTGTTTGAATATCGGCCACGTATTCAGCTGATGTGGCCGGATGAGTTGTGGATTTCTCGAGTACTCATGGCGCGTACCTTTTGGTACAGCGCCATCAGTTCTGCATATTATAGAGTCACTGTTCGGAGTCATTCTACAGTTTGTCGTTAAATGTAACACCTGCAACTGATGTGCGTTAATGAAACAAAGCTGGAGATGAACTTTCTACTGAGCCACGATACAATTTACGCAAGGAAATATGGAGGTCTGAAGGTGTTGCTTCAGTTGTTACCTATGAGTGCTGCAGCTTTAGGAAAGCACGTACTGTATTCCAATCTTGAATAAATTAAAAATAAATAAAACATATTTTTACAGTGAACTGTTTATCCAGCATTAAATGGAAATTTCTAGGACTAGGCAAACCGGTTTGGCTATGCAGTGAATAGTCGTTTCGAGACAGCCACGTGATGTGGGAGGTGCCTGTCTGATATAGCTTGCATGTAGATATATATATATATATATAGTCTTAGAAGTCGCGATGATTACTAAATTTATTTATGATAATATTATGTAATGTTTTATTAACACAGCGTCATATGTTGAAGGCAGGATTCGTGCTTCATATTCTGGAGGTCCCGGGTTCAAATCCTGGCCCTTTCACCGCTTGTCCTGTCTCAAGTTCGTTCCAGTTGTTCTCAGTCCGTCCACGTATATGTCGCGATAGTGCGTGAAGCTGTATCATTACCGTACCCTTCCAGATCCCTTCCAGTGGATTATTCAGTGACCGTCCTACCATGGATGCTATGTAGGTGCAGTCTGAGTAAGGTACAGAATTCGTGCAAGTCGACTGTTGCACAGCCTGCAACGTCGAACATCAGCTGACACACAGTTTTATGCACGGCACTGTATGGGCAAGGTCAGACTTATCGGTATAATACGCCGTAACACTGTGTGTTTCTGTCATTGACCATTGATTCTTATTGCCCATTACAAGTCAAGAAAGAGAGGGGTTGGTGGGGGGGGGGGTGCATAACACAAAGATAAGCCTCTCGTAATACGATTTGACTCATTCTGTACAGTTCGACCTCCCGCGTCATTTAGCCGTACTTAGACTGTTTCTTTTACGTTAAGTACAATGCAGTATTCTGTAATTTTGAATTTAGACGTTATCTGTAAGAAAGAGAAGGAATGGGGAGATGTAGAAATTATGATCATTTCAGGTATACAAAGATGGCGGAAGTAAGAGCAGAACGCCGTGTCACAGAAATTACAGGCAATTTTGACTGTGGTTTTACATCCATTTACTAGCCCAGTTTTTTTTTTTCGTTCTCGATTCTTACCTTTTGTTACCTATGGTTATTTTTTTATCAGTTAGAGTGAGGGAAAGCAGAGGGAGGTAAAGTGAGGTAGAACTAGCTGTTTCTCACACTCCGGATCACCGTAACGAAGCGCAAAACAAATGACGTCATATTTGTCTCTTCCAGCGATATTTATAGCCTCTTCGATTATATCTGACCAGTTATTTTCTATCCTTTTGTAGTAAAGGACAGCGTCATAAGAGAGTCAATAAAGCAAACGGTCAATAATTTTAGTCAGATTGTTCCCAGCCTGTTGTTCTTACGTCAGAATTAAATTAACCCATAAAGAGACAGTCTTATTTTAAACGACGTATGTGGAAGAAAAGCTGATGTCTGGTATCCGTTGACAGCCTCTGGTATAATGTAGCCGTTAGTTCAGTGTGTGGAGAGCCACGTGCCTGAATTGTCCGATTTACGTAACTTGATGCCACGTGTAGCATAGAGGTAGACCAGGCCATATCAGGTAATTGGTTATCATAAAATAGTCGTCCTCACAGCCATATTAGCGTCAGTAACTAACTAATTAACTAAATAAATAAATATCGGCACTGACCAGAGTCAGTCGAGAGAACCTGTAATTTCCCGCATTTTATGTAACCCAAATGTTTATTACCGTGTTCACAAAAGCTTGCCACTTGTTCCTAATCTCAGCCACATCAATCCAGTCCCCGCCCCCCTCCATCGAATTACCTGAAGATCCGTTCTAATATTATCATCCTATCAGCACCTGGATTATTGATATGATTGTGTACTGTATGGTGCGTAACATACGAGATTTAAGCTTCTCACAGCGGTGTTGCTCAAGGTGCAAGTCTTGTGACATGTGACGCCATGTCACTGGGTGAGTGGTTCCCAACGTTTCGAAGTATTGTGGTGCCTTCATCTTCAGGGCCAGGTAGTTCAAGTAAACGATACATTTTTCCCCTGAAGATGAAGGCACTCTGATCTTTCGAAACGTCGACAACTACTCAGAGCGTCACGTCACAAATACTTGCACCTTGTGGTGTACAAGATGCCTACCCCCAGTTACGATTCATGTGTGGCTGTATAACGGAAGGCGAAACAAATGCAAACATAACGCAACCGTTACGTTTTGTTAGAAACGTCAAAGAAAATTACTAAGCCTCGCTTAATTTGGAAATTTCAGTATAATGAGTTACTGGCGATAGTGTTTCTGCCACCTGAGAAGTTATAAGGGCCGCCATGTTGGTATTATTCATAGGAAGTGGTGCATTCAGAGGTGGAATGACTTTGTGGTGGGCCTGTGAGGTTCATACCGAGTCCTATGTTACTTCGTCATTTGGGTCGAAGTTAGTGAGCTGACTGTACGTGTTAATTGTGACACCATGAGCGTGTCTCTCCTTATAAACTGTGTTCGCGTCGTTAATAATACTCTCCCAAGTCTGCTATAAGACGGGGCGAGTGGAATTTTGTCATTAGTGGGTGTAATTATGTTGTTTTTCTGGAGCCCTGTGTCCATCCATCGCTGCTGGATTTCTACCAAAAAGTACTTAAGTATTTTAAGGAAGCTTTGATTGAAGTAGGCGAGACGATATTTCCAGTTAATTTAGCCTTTTAAAGCCTAGCGGTAACTTTACGTACCGCCAGGTTTAACATTAAAAAATTCTACATGGTGCCCACATTGCGTTTATGTGTTTTGTACGGATCTCAGCACAAACAGCAACTTTTGCCTTATAAAACATTAAGAGATTGGTTTTTATAACCGAAGTGGAGAGTGTTTACAGCGCGGTACGTACTGAGTCCTTATATAAAACAGATACGCTTCGTCTTTAAACGGTTAAAGGCACTTTCAGACTCAAGAAATATTCGGTTGATCTTAATGTATACTGTAATCGCACCAAATAACAAGAGAAACTGCACGTGTTTCCTTTCCCCCAGAACTTGTACGGTGCCGTGACGATATGTTGCCATTTATTGCAGATGAATTTACCGGAATTCCGTTAGCAACTTTCATAACAGAGAATGAAAGAAGTGAGAAAACATGTGACCTAAAACTTGCCCGGTTTTCAACCAAAATTACAAGCTCCACTTACCTGTAAATAATTCCACATGGTTTACAGAGGTCACTCTCCGCATTCACCTGCGCTGTAATGTAGGCCTACAAGAGGATAAATATGGCACTGTATGAACAGCCGTGAAAAGCACAACGCACATGAAATTACAAGTTACAGGCATCCAAGCTATTGTCCTCTACTCTACAACATTATCTGCGCTTTCCATAACACAAAAATATCAAATGAACCTAATTACAAATTATCCG
This sequence comes from Coptotermes formosanus, assembly GCA_013340265.1. Lineage (NCBI taxonomy): Eukaryota > Metazoa > Arthropoda > Insecta > Blattodea > Rhinotermitidae > Coptotermes > Coptotermes formosanus. Next base: position 1,631,599 of record BLKM01001502.1, read on the forward strand.
TGACGTTTTAACCTCCACACAGTACAGTATTACACTGCATCAAGAATTATGCACGGTTCATTTCTCAGTGGGACAGAAGACGTGTGGACAAATTGCCTTGTGTAGGAAAACTCGCGTTTTAGCTGCGCGTAGAGGGCAGGTGTATTTGTGGGTCTGTTCCGGAAAGCATAGCGAGGTTGTCCCTTTGCACGCCGTGAAGACTTACGGGGAGGGGGAGTAGAGGTGTAACTCCACGCATTCTTAGCCTTGGCACTGCGTGGAAATGAGTGGTGAACTTCATGCCCCGACAGCTTTACCACGAGGTAAGGATTCCGGTACCCAGCGAATGGTAGGGTTGTAGAGTCTCACAGCCGGTGAAATTTCTTGCTCCTGCCAGAAATCGAAATCCTGAATGTCCCGCCCATTGCCCACTGAGTAAACCCACCGAGCTATCCCCCCCCCCCCCCGCATTCGGGAGATATGACAGAAATTTCTGACGTTCTACAGCAAACTAATAAGCGACATGCGTCTGGAAGGGAGTAATATTGTGATATGGTAAGGTACAGATTGGATGTAATGTAATGTAATGTAATGTAATGTACTGACGTGGTAAGGCACAGCTTCAAAGGAATGTAACGTTTCTGTACAAGAAAAATAAATGTACGCGTCTTTACAATTAATTGAATGTAATGCAGGAGAATATGACAAAAAAACAAAATTTAAGGCAATGGCAGCCGTTGCCACAGGTTAAATAACATTAATAAGAAATATGCCGTTGGCCACGATTTATTTTCATTCTATTACATCTGTATGTATAATCTGTAGGTATATATATATTTAGTGAACGTACACGCTGCATTTGTGTGCTCTCTGCACAAGCGTATTTAAGTGTTGACACGGAAAGAGAGAGTATTCTAAACTGAGTTGTGGGGAAGTTTCCCCGGCTTTAATTTTTTCTCGATTTTGCCATTTTTTGCTGGATTTATTAGCTCTCTGCAAGCCAGCACGATAGACTTGTATTGTGACTTGGTCTAGCAGTATGATGACGAGACACGTGACTAGAAAGGTGCTTACAGACCATCCTCCTTACGAGCGTGTAATAGATTTCCAGTGTTTATAGTCAGTTTGTGTTTTGCCCAATAAATGACACCATCAGAAGCCATAAGCTTACGTGTCGCTATTTTCACTTTGTCTTCACCATGCATTTTTTCACATAGAATAACAATCACCAACAAAATGCACTATATCACAATCAATTATCACGAGTGTCTTATGATACTGGTGTGAAGACATCCCCCTGAAGATGATGTAGACAAACATCGAAACATGTCGGGGTAATGAATACTAAATAAATTGTGATATAGTGCATTTTTTTGGTGATTATTTTTATTTTATTTTACGTGTTGCATTATGTTAGATACAGTATTACTGGCGAAAAGATGACGGTATAGTCAGTAACGTTACTAATGCTAAGAGAAATTAAAATACCCGAAGACAATATTTCGAAACTCTTCCAACTGCAAGACTCTTAGTCGTACGTAGATGTAGGAGAGCCCGAGTTTAGTGATTAGTATACGGGCTGGGCAACCGGGATGTCGTGGTTCTGTTTTCGGCAGGAGGGAGAGATTTTTGTCCAGACCAAATCCAGCTTCCTGTTCTTTGGGTATCGGGAATAAAGTGGCTGGGGCGTGAAGCTGATCATTTACCTTTGTCTAGTGCCGAGTTTAAGAATGAATGGCACTGTAGCTGCACTCCCCATATGTATTTATGGCACGTACAGGGAGAGCTTTTACTTATGTGGACTCATAGGCCTCATTGGTTGAACTCTGTGAGGTCAGGTGCTTGGCACATTTTTGTTGCTACAGATGTGAAATGTCAGAGAGGAATTAGCTGCATTGTCTTCGCCATTTTTGGAGAGTCTTTAACAAAAGGATTACTGTGGCGGAGTGAGGGCTGGCAGTCCGTACTGTAACCGCCATGAGGGGTTGCCGTTGCGAAACTGAAAGTTTCCAGTGTGCTGTGGTTAGTGGGCTCCCACAATATCCTCGATCCCCCCACTTTTGGATTCAGAGCGGTAGCTGTTATTTCTAGTCAAAGACCTCAGTGGGGTATCTATAGATCAAGAGATTGTTCAAAGCTGATGTGCTTTCAAAAAAGCAGTTGGGGTAGCTGTGTCAGTATAGTGACTAGGCTATGAGCTGGAAGTCCGAGGGACCGGGGTTTGACTCCGGGAGGGAGTCAGACGTTTATCTCTTCGAAGCGTCCGGATCGACTCAGGGACCAAAACAGCCTTTTAGTCAGCGGGTATCAGAGACTTTTCCCCTGGGACTAAATCGGCCTGGACGTGCAGCTGGTCACTCACTCCTCGCGCCGATGTTAGGAATGAAAGGATCTGTACCTCCACTTATCCTTATACTTCCATGGAGTTAGAAGGGACAGCTCTACGTTACACGCTAAAAAAATTAAATTTGTTCTTTGGTACCAACGTACGGAACCATTCGTTCGATTTAGTACATGCCAGTACAAAATACAGTCCTCTTTTTATAGTATACCGCATGTTTCACGTGCCCCCACAGTTAAGAACCTAGGGATGTGGCATTCCAGATCTGGATGGCCAATATCGTAGACCGCTGTGGCTGACACATCATCAAAGTGAGCGGTGATCGACATATATTCACAGACGTGCCGGTTTGTGCATGGAGGATGCGGGTGGTCTTCTGTGTATGTACTGCACATCCAGCTATGCAACTACTCGTTCGAATGTTCTTGCTATGTAATACTCCCATAACAAACACGTAACCCATGCATGTCGGACTTATTTTTGTATGACAGTTGTGACGGGGAATTTCCTCAGAAGTAAGATCCTGAGGTTAAGATGTGGAGCCGTGAATCACATTGTATATAGGCCAGTGTAAGATGTGGAGCTGTGAATCACCTTGCATATAGGCCTATGTTAGATGGACTGTGAATCACCTCGTATATAGGCGTATGAAAATTGTGGAGCTGTGAATCACCTTGTGTATAGGCCTGTGTTAGATGAACTGTGAATCACCTCGTATATAGGCCAATGAAAGATGTGGAGCTGTGAATCACGTTGTATATAGGCCTATGTTAGATGAACTGTGAGTCGCCTCGTATATAGGCATATGAAAGATGTGGAGCTGTGAATCACCTTGTGTATAGGCCTGTGTTAGACGAACTGTGAATCACTTCGTATATAGGCCAATGAAACAGGTGGAGCTGTGAATCACCTTGTATATAGGCCTCTGTAAGATGAGGAACAGTGAATAACCTTGTATATAGGCCTATGAAAGATGTGGAGCAGTGAATAACTTTGTATATAGGCCTGTGTAAGATGAGGAACAGTGAATCACCTTGTATGTAGGCCTATGAAGGATGTGGAGCTGTGAAGTACCTTGTATAGAGGTCTCTGAAAGATGCGGAGCTGTGGATCACCTTGTATGTAGACCTACGTGAGATGTATTTCTGTATTGGAGGGTATGATGCGTGTATTTCAGATATTGAGCACAAGTTAGGTGTTTCCTGCCATGTAAAACTGTGTTGTTGTTGTTGTTGTTGTTGTTGTTGTTGTTATGCTTCGTAATTTAAATCCTAAAACTGGTTTCTGTAAAGCGAGAATAAAGATAAAATTAGCGCTGTATGCCTATACATAATGTTGACGCTGCATTTCACACTTTATGCAAGTTATGTAAGTTGCATTGCTCGGCTGATATTTTTAATGGGATGGGAGATGCAGATAACAAGTTGACTTCAGGTGTTTGTAAGACGAACTGGCAACAAAACGCTTTTATTGGCCATTAGTCTCTGCCTTGTGTGTGATAAAGAGAACTTTGCTTTCACGACTGGAGGGTTTTACGAGCTTTTTGTTTTTAATGTGAAACGGGAATTTGATGGAGTACCTCTACTGAGCTGTCAATACGCAGCGAAACTTTTTAAAAAAGAAATCCACTTCTGTTAATATCGTGTGTACTTTTAAAGCCCGATGTAGAGCCACATTTCGCCGTCAATTTGTGGCGGTATATCGATGGTGATGATCAATTAAAATACAGTCGAACTCGGTTAAAACGTCATGAAAGGGACTGGATATTTTGTGTCGTTATAAACGAGTTCCGTTCTAACCGAATAATGGTTAACAGTGAGGAATTAATTGTTACCACATAGTATCTCATGTTATAAACTGGGTGACATACAAACCGATGTCGTTGTAAACGGATTCGACTGTACCGTATAATATAGAATTTCCGTTGACAGACTTCGGTGGACGCTGAGGGGGGGTGGTGCTATATCGGGGGGCGCAGTGTTGGGGTGTGACAGTGCTACCTGTGCAGCCACCAACAGACACTGAACTTTCTTTTCCTTGATGAACTTGATTGCATCTTGCAGCTCACATTTTAATTGCGTTGCTTTCTTTTGCAGCAAAGAGGTACAAATATCTCGGTAAAGTACAATCAAAATATTCACATTTGCGTAGTTTTTACCGTATTTCACACAACATGAAGACTTGATCTGTTTTCCCTTTTAGTTCGATGGATGTCGATATCTAAGTTACCAATGAAGTCAGTGCAAACTGTAACGCTTCTGTCTTGTATTTGGCAGAATTGTGTTTCGGGTCTAGGCCGGTGTACCGTCCAACCTGACTGAAGCGTTTACTCAACTTATGATGGTAAGGGTGCCTTTAATTAGGGCAGGACCGCTTCCATTCGCGTAGTTTTTTCAGTCATTCCACGCTGTATAGTTGCAGTTACTGACGGCGTCGTAAAATAGTCTGTGTCAGTAGAAGAACATGTCTTAATTGGCGTACTGAATGTTGTGTGTCGCACTTCTACAGCCCCAATTTAGAGTTCTGTACGAAGTAGAAGAAGGAATGAATACCTTATGCGCAGAGCACGTCCGTCTGTCCTTTTTTGGTTAAGTATCAGCGACTGTACCGTTTATTGGATTTTCGTAGATTTCGGCAGAGGAATTCTTTACAGAACGTTGCCCAGGAGGCTTGTCTTTCGTTAAAACCGTCTCAGCGACCGTCATACTTTACTTGGGGGGTGGGGGGTTATAAATTTCTACCTGCACTTTACATATTTTTGTCTTGTGGCGCAACAGTCAATCTCGGACCTTGGGCCTAGGCCGCCCCAATGTTTGCGTTGCTGGATCACACACAGTTATATACACACCGTACTCGGTAGGATTCCTCTGGACGATTGATCAGCCCGTCGCAGAGGCCGCTGCCTACACACCACACAACAAACACAGGAGACGAGCATCCATGTCGACAGCGGGATTCGAACCCACAATCCCAGCAATCGAGCCGCTTCAGACCCACGGCTGGGACGCGCGGCCACCGGGATCGGCAGTTGCCATATCGACTGACTTTGAGCGTGATTTGATGTAGAAGATCTTCAAGTAGTGCCACTAACAAGTTTGGAGTGTTGTGAAAATCGATACAGTGGAAGGCATACTTTACTTAAGGGAGAAAATACAACTTTTCCTCTTATGTTGTGCAGTTTTCTTTCGATTTGGGTAACATTTCGGTACAGGATATGTCTACAGAATTTATTGAGTGCTAGTTTTGCGAAAATCGGCACGAAGAAAGCCGCCATACTTTAGTTAAGGGCGTAAATGAGTTTCCATCTGTACTTTGCTGATATTGTCGTCCATTGGGGTGATATTTTGTTGAACGTCAGCGACTTTCATGAAAATCTGCAGACAAGAGTCCGGACTTTTCTTATAACGAAGATGAAATTATTTTAACACGTGTACCGTGAAACCGCGTGACATTTTAAAAGTCAGTGACGCCTTGGTATTGCCTGCGTGCGACGTCATACAGTGCTGTTGATTTCTCTCGCCGTTTGGTTTCCCGTCGGCTGTTGCAAATCAGTACGTCAGGGCAGGTAAAGGTCGCCATGTCGAGCAGCTATGTTTGATGTGCAGCGTAGCCCGTCTCTTACCGACATTTCTATACGGATATGTGCAAGTGTTTCAGACATATTTCTTGTTATTATACCAAGCATATTGTTCCAAGGAGGCCTGTTCGTGGATATCTTTTGTACTGTAACAGCTCGGTTCCTCCCATGCACAGTGCCTTATGACCCGAATCAAATAGCTGGATGTGTTATGTAGAGAGAGATCGCTTATGGATAACCACTGGAATCGTGACACCGTAGGTGTGTCTGCTTTTATATCAGACGACCCCTGTAGCTCCTCCCGGTTCATCCTCGTTGTAACACCGCCCGAACTTCCTGGTGTTGTGTCTCCATCATGAGTCTTTTTTCACGCCCGCTGTATGTCCACTGTCTTCAGCTGCCCAGTGACAAATGCCGGTCGGGAGGGAGGCTGACACGCTTTGTCATGCGTTATGAATACTGTACAAGGGCAAGGTGTAACATTACACTGTCCGCCCAGCGATGGCCAAGGCACTAACGTTTGCATGTTACTTTCACGGAAGGCATTGCAGTAAGCATTCTGCCGCGTTCTGTGTATCCTGCTGCTAGTTCCGTAATTTTGTCTTTTTAAGTGGGTTTATTTAACGATGCTAGCCATTGCTTAGATGTTAATGAGTTGTCGACGGATGAATGAATATGGATCGCTGGTGAAATGGTATTGGCTGGGGGGGGGGGGGGGTGAAATAAGGATTTAGAGAAAAACTTGTTCCATTTCTCCTTTGTTCACCATGAATTCTATACACTGATATTTGTCTGGTATACGAGTTGTTTATTTGTTAATTGCATAAAGACTGGAGCAAGAAAGATACGTAATATTAAAACTGTTTTTGTGCTTTTAAGATCTCGCATAATATTACTATAGATCTCTGTTACTACATTAAATACTTGCTTTCTTCAAAATATTTTAAAGCGTTCAAAAAAAAAGACCGACTGCGAAAGCTAATGTTAAGTAAATATGTGAACATTCGTAATAACAACAAAATAACACTGAAAACCCATAACAAATCGGCTGTTTTCGTCCTTGTCAAGGGGCCTTTTTGTTGTGAGATTGTACAAAAGTGGTGCACAAATTGGCCAAAAAATATTTATGACACGATTGTCGGATGGGATATTTTATACGTAAAACTGACAAGATCCGTTAGAATTAACGTCTTGGTAATATTTCAGTTATACGTGCTGGTTGTGTGAAATGTCTTGCTTGTTATGTACATTTGTGCATTTTCATTGTCATGTTAACTTCGTATACTTCTAGGCGTTACGATACAAGAAAATTTCTGTCCAGTAAACTGCCTCATAGTACTGTGTCTTGCGCTATTGCGACGAAAACTGAAGTACGCTTCTGTCGCTTGAAATGAACTGACAATGACGGTTTCAAATAAAATATGAGAACCCACGAAAATTTACTGATTTATTTTATGGAATATTTATTTTCAGTTCATCGGTGTTCATGGTTAGCATTGAATTGTTTAAAAGTCAGTCCTAACGCTCAGCACCACACATCTCGATGCTTCACTGCTTACTAATGTCTTCAATATTAAAATTAGTTGCCCTTCCATTACGGATACTTCAGTTTCCTGATGTCTGCAAGGTAAAAGTGTAGATGTTACACTGTAGCATGGGTTAGGTTAGGGCCGTCGTTCTTCTGCGATATTACAAGCATTAAGTTGGTAGATGGTTACTGACGTTTCAGGATAAACTATCAGCCAAGCAGTCGGACTGCTTGACCATTGAAAATGTCAGCGATGGATTGTTCTGAAACGCAGTAAGCAACTACCAAATCACACTGCGTGTTATTCCAGAAGAACGAAGACCTTAACTGCACCGCTGTGGAGGTCTGAAATGTCGCACTAGAGTGTCATATTTTTTTAAGTATGTGTTGCATTGCTCCAGATGGCACATTACTATTTGCTTTATTGTGGGACGAGCACTGTCTGCCTTGAAAACCTTTTTCCGTTTTGGAACATGTTTTTCTTATTTTTTACTTTAGTGTACCGTTTCTTTTGGTAATTCACCTTACTGTGTTGTTTATTATATCGGGCCCATTAGTGTTTGCGTGTTAACCTGTTTTCAGCTGTTGACCAGCGCTCAAACAAGGGGCTTTTAATTCAGTTATGTTACGATTTAAGACAACCACCGTGGCTCTTGACAGCAAAAATTGTTCGGTGGTTTGCCTGCAAGTTGCAGCATTTACCGCTGTTAAGGAGACCTGTGGTATAAATTCTGATAAAGTGGTGATGATTCTTCTCGGTAGGTTTGGTTGGACTTTGGAACGTCATGTTTATTAAGCTTGTTACACATTGCGATAAGGATGAAACAAATTCTTGGGAAATTTGACTAGAATTTGAAAATAGCTTATGATAACGAAATATGTTACTTGTGTGGAATAATGGGTGAGGCCAGAAGTGCATACCGATTTTTGGTAGGGAAACAAAACAAAGAACCGCTTGTGAGAACTAAGTGCAGGTAGTAGGATTGTAGTAATAACTGGCGTAAAATCGGGGTGTAAGCTGGGTTCATCCGTCTAAACGTAGGGACCAGTGGCAGACTCTTGTGAACAGGGTAACGAAACGTCGGGCTCCGTATGATTCAGGGAATCTCTTGGCCGGCTACTAAGTTATGTTACGGTTTTCGGTGATGACATCAGCAACAATGACGACGACAACAACGACAACAGCAGCAGCAACAACAAAACAAAAACAAAAACAACAGCAACAACAACATTCGATATGATTTGTCAGGTAATAAAAATGCGTTGGAAAAGTGTGTGGTGTACACGTACGGTATTTTGAAATCAGTAGGAGCTGAATATTCAGGTCTTCTAGAATATGCTGCTGCGTTGTTGGGCGAGTGGTTCCCGACGTTTCAAAGGCACCACGTTTCTCGACACCACCGTCACAAATACACACCGTCACGTCTTAGAAGACCTGGATCTTCACAAACAACGCTGTGATCACCTGCAATGTTTTTCGTTTTTAAATTCCTGCCGACAATTGACGTGACGCTTTGCTCTGCTCCACAGCAAGTGACACATCCGCACACAAATTACGAGTGACTTTTTTATAGCCGTATAAATGACTGTAACGAGTGTGTGTGTGTGTGTGTGTGTGTGTGTGTGTGTGTGTGTGTGTGTGTGTGTGTGTGTGTGTGTGTGTGTGTGTGTGTGTGTGCACTAAAGCGATGGGGCTGACATTCCTTGAGTCGTTTGAACACGCGCGAGCGGTCTGTTTGCGCCGTCACTTAGCAAGCATCATCCATTACGAACAGCACCAACAAGACCGTGTGTCAGTCAAAGATGCGGACCCACCTGTGTGCACACAGTGGTACCGTTAGCACTCATCACAGGCACTGCCTTATATGCTCTTCCGTCATTAGCGTTTTGTAATTGAATGAGAGAAACCGGCACTGGACCCTACACGCAGGCGGCTTAATCCAATCCGCCTAACGTCACGGTGCAGTGACTGGACTTACTGTGTCTTACCGAGAGTCTGCCGGGTGGAGACACACTCCCTCAGCTAAGCTGTTTACTTTCTGAATTGTGTGCATTTCGCTCATGAAACCGCAGTTTGTCGTAACCCACACAGTTCGCAAACTGAGATTCTCGCATTACGGACAGTTGGGTTACAAACAGACCTTCTGTCAAAATTTTGTTTCTACAAAAGAAAAGCCTCTTCCAATTTTTTTCGTAAAAACATAACATGCTTTACTGTTGGTATATTAAGGATCTGTCAAGTTTTTTTTGTCTCCTGTAAAATTGTGTATCGGTGGGTTACGACAAATTGCTGTTTCGGGAGCGATGTATGACAGATGTTTAGTATAAACGCTGTTAATGACATTTGTTTCGACTTTTTCCATTGCCACGGCCTGTTTTTCTTCATGTGGATTTAAAAAGGAAACGCTTCCCGAAACGTCGTGTGGTGTCATGTAGTGACAATGTTAAGCTTCTGTGTCGTACCGAAACAGTACCGGGCGGAGGCAGACCCTTTTAGCTAAGCTGTTTGATTCCGTTTCCTCAGTTTCTTTAGACCAATCATGTGGTATCTCCTTGAATAGGTCCTTAGGGCTTCCTTCGACGTCCTTTCCATTTCTTTATTTTTTTCCCCCCATGGTGCAACAGCCAGTACTGGGCCACGGTTTCCTCATTATCAAGGCTTCACGGTCACACTCAAACACATGACACTTGGTAGGGCTCCTCTGGACGAGTGATCAGCCCGACGCAGAGACTTCTACCTGACAACACACAGCACTCACAAGAGACAGACATCCATACCCCCACTGGGTTTCAAACCCACAATCCCAGCAAGGGAACGGCCGCAGACCCGCTCTTAGACCGTGCAGCCACTGGGATCGGCAGAGATTCACTTTATTTCTTAAATATGGTGACGAAGAAATGGCCGAAGTAGTAAACCCGCAGTATTTACTTTGTGGCTGAATGAGAATTTGGTCCGTAGTGTTCTTATTTGTCTGTTTTCTATGCCTTTCGTCAGTTGGCAGAAGCCGTTTCATAACCCTTCAGTGTAAGACATTTTTAAAATATTTTCCACCAAATATAGTTGAGTAACTTCTTGAACTTTTGCAGACTTTTTCCAGGTGACACAAGCAGTTCGTCAGATGTTAAGACACTGATTTTATTTTTAAAGTAAAATGCTGTTGACAATAAAGTGTTGTGTCTATTCCGCTGCTGGACGACCGAGGAACGGTGGTTCGATTCCGGGCAATGTCAAGCGATTTGCCTCTTCTGCACAGCTTTTTGGATCCCTCCGTAGCCTCCCATTCGATGGGCAGCATGAGCGATTTTTATTTCTTTGTCAAAGTGGCCAGTTCATGAAGCTTTCCGCTTACCTCCACCTAAGGTGCCGAGGTTGGCAGTGAATAGAGCTATACCTCCGCCGCCGCCGCCGCCGCGGCGTGCACAGGGACCGATTTACCTTTACCTTACCTACCAAGTGTTCTGCGATTATTTAGCCAGTAGGGCTTTACTGGTTTCCACTAAACGTCACATTTGAATTATATGCTCTGTTGACAGGTGATGAAGATTTTACGCTTTCAGTATTTACATCTTGGTATCATTCATGTCATCAGATGCATCATGTGAATGTGTATGTTTATATGACGTTAATAAAAAGTTGCTGACACAAGAACACAAAAGTTGTTTGAAGCAACTGGGATTGTGTGAATGCAGGAAGAGAGATTGGCTTGACCGCGGTGCCCTCTGTCGGTCCTCCCTTGCGCAATAGGTGGCCTGCCGATGCGTTGTCTGTCGGTGCCAATACACTGCTCCCTGCACGGATGGAGGTTCCGTCGGAGCACCTCGGTGCATGATTTGTGGCAAACATGAGGTGTGTTCGAAAATAAATTCCACGTGCTTACCCTGATTATTTTACCTCACCTAATCAGTTTCATTAACTCCAGGCCATATTTGACTCTTTGACTTTCTCGTAGCTGACAGTTATCGGGAAGACTGTAAGAATTTTGAATGGTCTTATATACACAGTGTTGTTACTGTCAGCCGTTGTTCCCATGTGGCCACCGCTCCGTAGAGTGAATGTGACAATCGGACACCAAACTTTGCCGTCAGCTGGATAGCTTCTGTCTCATGTCTTGGAGTTTCTCAACCAAGAGACTTGCTATCCTGACCGAGGGTCTTCGTGATTTTACTCAGTCCTTCCGGGAAAATTCTGGAAAGGTACTTCAAATTCTGCCACGCCCACTTTCCACAGCCTTTCCAAGTTATTTGCAGCCAACCTATCATTGAACGCTGTGTGATATAAGCTATTGAGAGCGTCGTTAAATAAGTCATAAATAAATAAATAAAGAAGTATATAATGTTACGTAAATGAGCGCTGGAAGTGTAAAGTGTCATGGCGCGTGCTTGTGCTGCAGTCTGTCTGCTAGTGGCCTGTAATATGTATGAGAACGGGGAAGAAAAGAAGCCACGTGACCCTACGTCATCCATTGTGGCAGCCGGTAACACTGTTACGTGTTGGACGGCTGAATTAATAGCGGTCTGCTCATTCAGACAGCTCTGTAAGGCGCGATGTTTTACACGTGCGGCGATGTTTATTGATATTTCCCCTAACGATTTCAATAGAACTGTTGCTTCCTAGAGGAAGAGGGGCTTGCACTTGTCCAGAGTGTTCAGCTGTTGCTTCGTTTTGTAGTCAGTGCTATACTGAAAGCATAGGCCGATGGACGAAAAAATCGTTCCGGTGGATAGGGCGGCGCGCATACCGAAGAAACCGATTTCAAGCAACTAATTTTATGAAACCTGAAACTACAGTAGCAAGAAATTGTAGTTGTTTGAAAATATTTGTGTGCGTTTTGCATTTTTTTAAATATCGGAAATAAATGGTATAGGTTCATGCAACTGTAGTTTCACGTTTCATAAAACTAGCTACTTTAAGTCAGTGGGCAGCTACTGGTTGGCCTAAAAGAAACGAGAGGATGCTGGAAATTGAAAGAGGATGAAGGAGATCGCATTGCCTGAAGGACTCGACTTGGAGGGGCTGTGGTCCTTTCACAGGACACACGCTATGAATTAATGTGGACTCGGTATTTAAAATGTGGATTGCGTATTGAAACTTTGAACTGCAGTATTTAAAATGTGGGTTACGGTATTCAGAACCCCGGGATTTTAAGGTATATGACGGTCTATAATTTTATGTTCGTTTCATAACAGCCGAGTCAGTACACAGTGTAACAAACACGGATCTAAACTGTAAGTGGTTCATTGGCATTGGTGACAACGCGTAGATTACTGGTCGATACTCATCTTCGGAACGAATTAAATAGACAACATTTTTTTACAGGCTCTTGGCTTGTTCATATTAAAAAATACGGTTATGACCAGATGTAGAGGCGTGTTACATTACTGCAGTTCATAATGCAGTCACTATTTAATGTCTTTTTATGCTTGTTCTTAGAGAGTGAACTCGTGTTTGAAGTGTCTTCAGGTACAGACAATTTCGCGGTCAAATCAGGTGTGGGACACTCAAGTTCAGATGAATCGATTTGCTTATAACGACAATCCATCGCACGAATTCGTTCTAGTGGGCAGTGATTGTGTGTGGATCAGTCATGCTGTAGTGTAGGTGTCTGCATTGTGTCACATCCTATCGACAAGCAGCTGACCGCAGTGTTCACTTCAGAATGTGCGCACTCATTTAGTTCATAACTCAGCTCGGCCACCATTTCTGAAACCCAAGAAAGTTAGCCTTGTGTCCTTGTTTTAGGACTGTAGGCAACGAATAATGAATCGACGCATAGAAATGTTTGTCATAACGCACTCAAAGTTACTGGCCTTACTTAATGCGGGTTCCTGCGTGTGTTATTTAACTGCGTTATCAGTTGCTGAGTTTATGTCCTGAGTGCCGATAGGTGAATGAGTGGGTATGGGAAATTATTGGAATGGTACTGACAAGGGGAAACTATAGTATTGGGAGAAGAAACCTCTCGCAGTGCCACTTTGTCCACCATTAACCCTTTAAAGACGAAGCGTATCTGTTTTATATAAGGACTCAGTGCGTACCGCGCTGTAAACACTGTCCACTTCGGTTATAAAAACCAGTCTCTTAATGTTTTATAAGGCAGAAGTTGCTGTTTGTTCTGAGATCCGTACAAAACACATAAACGCAATGTGAGCACCACGTGGAATTTTTTAATGTTAAACCTGGTTGTATGTAAAGTTACCGCTAGGCTTTAAAAGGTTAATCCCAGATGGACTGGCCTGAGATCTAACCGGATCCCTGCGGCGAGAGGTCTGAATCATGGTACAACCCATCGCTTATGCTCTGTAAAAATGATTAATGAACCTTTGGGTTCCATAAAAGATGGGGAATTTCATGATTAGCTGAGAGGCTGTTATTTTCTCAAGCGGAACTTGCTCCATGTAGTTTCACTGCGGTCCGTTTAGCCATCCATTCCTGGGCACGAGACACATGAGACAGAGGCTTTGTACTTATAACTGGGATTGTGCTTGCAGTAATGGCTTAACCGTTTTGGCTGAAGGCAGTCACGTGGTTATAGTAAGGATTTGTGCTAGAGAAGGCAGTATATCGTTTTGGGTGGAAGAGCTTTTGTTAGATGGGTGTCTGGGGTTTTAAGTCAGGGTTTCACTTTAGGGTAGGCTGAATGCCTGTGCAACTTCGAAGCGTGGAGTCAGGTAGGTTGAAGACACCCGTAACGGGACGAGAATGCGGGTCGCGCCTCGTTTTTTAATGATATCTTGGGTTTCTGCATAGACATTAGAAAAGACGCAGAAAAAGAGGGAAAAAAAACTCGGTGTGTTTTCGTCTGCAGGAAATCGGAGCCGAATCATAGAGACTGACCCTTTTAGATGGGTCAAACAAATCACAAGAGGAAGATTCAAGTCTGTTGCGTTGTGAGATTTCGAAGAGTGGCAGCGCTTTCATATTGACCTTTTAAAGCCTAGCGGTAACCTTACGTACCACCAGGTTCAACACTAAAAAACTCTACGTGGTGCCCACATTGCGTTTATGTGTTTTGTACGGATCTCAGAACAAACAGCAACTTTTGCCTTATAAAACATTAAGAGACTGGTTTTTATAACCGAGGTGGAGAGTGTTTACAGCGCGGTACGCACTGACTCCTTATATAACACAGATACGCTTCGTCTTTAAAGGGTTAAGAGTCAAACAGTTCAGGAAAATGGATCCATCCCCTGTATATCTACATCAAGACGAAAATAGACCCAGTTTTCTAAACGTTGTGGGGTTAATGAACTTGACACCATGGGCAGTGTCCACAACATTAGTCAGTCTTATGACCTGACGTGTGTTCCTTGATTTAATTATGTGTTTGTATGCTCCGCAGCAAAATAAAAGAGTAAACAATTATTCGGTATCGTGCAGTCGAAGTGTCTTTGTCGGTCGGCAGCCTCTTATACTGCCAGATAAGATCAGCTTAGCATTTGCATTTAGCCTTACAACCAAATCGTGTGGCGATGTGTACAGCAAATCAAATTAAAAAAAAGGAGTCGTGTCGCGTGCATTTTTGACTTATTGGTAGTGGTGTGTCCGGAGAGTGGGAGGAACCCTGCGTTATGTTGAGTGAGCTTTGGGTTGTGACACTGAGCAAAGGCACCTGTTTGAAAGGAAGATAGCCAGCAACTGGGGGCCATGGAGACAATATTTATTGTCACCGTGAGGAGTAAAGCAAGCTGTCGAATGTAGCCACTCGCTGCACGCTGCGGTACTGATTGACTGTGTTACTGACTTATTACAGGCCGTGACTGTACTACTGTCGAAATCAGTGGCGTGAGAACAACAAACTTTATTATCCACAAACTATTTCACTAAAAGTGCTTGTAAGTGGGTGGTACTTCTCTTTTGAATTAGAGGCCCCCCAGGTCATATACCAACCCGGAGAGAAACTAGCTGTTGATTTTTTGTTGGTTTCTTTAGTATCTTCAGTACTGTAATTTAAGTAAAGGGTTTAATTTGTGACAGACCAGGACGTCTGTTTTAGTATGTGGGCTTATACTAATACAGGGCCAGTGGCGTGCGGACAACAGCTCGAACTTTACACTACTTCATATTCTCAAATTATGCCCCCCTAAAAGTCGCATTGTAGTGACTGGAACTTATAAATTTAAAGCCCAGACGATAAAGGCTAAAAAACGTTTTCGGTTTCGAATCTGATGTCGTATTTAACGATACGTTGCATAAAACGCCTAGCGTTGGATTTGGAGAGACTCTGTCAGCAAGCGATCGTTCTATAATTTCGGGCGCTATGCTGGTCTTTATTTGGATGAATTTGGTCAGTGTCGTTGGATGAGAAATGGGAGGATTGTTGTACGTGTGAGTCGGGTTGGATGTGGAAGCAAATTGCCACACCTACTTTGAGGTGTGGTTTGAATATACACTTTTATAAACCGGGATTGCGTAATAACAATAACAACAACAACAACAATAATAATAATAATATATCAGCGTGCNGTGAAACTCAGAACTCAAACCCTACAATGACTTTGCAGTTTTACATTAACATCATCACCTAAATGTGAAAAAAATGTTTATAAGGCGACCTACTATTTGCATTTCTTGCTCCGACGGAAATATATTGTACCAAGATTGTGTCGTATATTGTATATTTTCTGAGTACTGTGGTCGTCTCAGTAGAACGACTTTGATATTGACATCTGTTTTGCAGGGGGGAGAGTCAGACCGTTCGCTGTTCGTGACCAGTAACCGTAATATTCCCAGGTACGACAATGGGCTGAAGCGCATTTGTGTCTTATGCGTGCGAGTTAATAATGAAGGTCAGAGGTGTTCTCGTAAGTCGAGTATGATATATCTGACAGTGGGCAGTATGAGACATAATACAGACAGGCGTCACATCCGCAATCTTACTGGCAATTATCAGTGACGATGGCTGTTTCGTAAGTGAGCCGAAACATGTAGCTCAATGAATTTCAACTTAATATACGAAGATTGTTGTGATTGACGACACACTCGTTACTTTGTATGTGTACACATCACAACGGGATGCCACACTTAAAAGCTTTCCGTGTCTTTCCTCAGTGCCTCTGTGTAAGTTCAGACATAGTGCCCTAAACTGTACCATAACCTCTTCTCTCCCGGCCCTTTTCAAGTCGCAGTCATCCAATCATTCGAGGGTGCTTAGCCTGACATCCTGACGTCATCAGGTAGAAGATAAGTACACAAAATATAGGAATACATACATACATACATTCATACATATATACGTACGTACATACATACGCACATACATATATAGTACGTGATACATGCATGCATACATACATACATACATACATACATACATACATACATACATACATACATACATACATACATACATACATACATACGTACGTACGTACATACGTACATACGTACACACACACACACACACACACACACATACGTACGTACGTACGTACGTACGTACATGCAAACAAACATACATAGGGAAGTGTACATTAACGTGTGATTATGCTTGGTGCATGAGTGTACAGTTCTATCTGTGAAAATGAGATACAGGTGATGGTCATAATGACTACACTCATTTCTCATAACAGCGCTGCAGCCTTAAGGTGCTGTATTCCAACATTCATTACCTTTGCTGCTGTAAGGTCCCTGAGTACAGGGTTACCACCTTTCGAGCTCTGTTGCTTAGGTGAAGTGAAGGGTGGACAGTGACAAAACACACACGATGGTTCTTCTTATTCCAGTGTAGCTATAATTGATGGCGCAGTTGACTGCCTCCGGGAGGTGCTGTTACTGCTTGTGTCAGATTTCGGATATGAGCTGACATTAACAAACATGGCCGAGAATGGATACGTGTACAGGTCGCTTTGTTAGTGTCTGACAGACGTTTTCCTGTCCTTTGTTTTTGTGAAATATCACAGTGACAAGAACATTTTCATGCTACTTTCCGTGGTGTACAAAAATCAAATCCTCGTTATGTTTGCGTGTCTCTATGTACAAACATAGTCAGGCCCCTTCGGAGTATCCGCATATTACAATGTCAACACTTGAACTCACTTTACGTACGGTATAAAATTGCCTTACATTTGAAGTTGTTCCTTTATTCTGTCCGTCTGTAGCAATTCATTTTTATAGTCGTAAATAAATTCGCCAGGTGGCAGTGATGGATATAGTCTGTAGCTACGAAGCAGTCGAGGTGCACCCATGCTTCGGTCGGTACTGCAGCCTCTGTCTTTGCCGATACAATTTATCTCTAGGTAGCAACGTGGCTTATTGCATCGAGCTTCCAAGAATATTTAAGTTAATGTCGTAGTGAATGTTAAAAGCACGGTACATTGGGCTTAAGTGAGGATTGATAACATAAAACCATTTTATAAATATTCTAGCCGATATTTTTAATAACATCCAACAAATGAACGTAACTGTCACAGATTCACAAGCATATATTTGAAAACATTCCACTCCTGTATGTTTCGGACCCTGTCTGCCCGTCATCAGGGAGAACATCAGACGTTACTGTATAAAACAATTACATAATAATATTCGATCTGTTGCGTATGTAGATCTGTTGATAATTATTTGTGTGGTAATCTGTTACACTGGAAGCAGTAGATTAACCCTTTAAAGACGAAAGGTAATCCGTTTTATATAAGGACTCAGTGCGTACCGCGCTGTAAACACTCTCCATTTCGGTTATAAAAACCAATCTCTTAATGTTTTATAAGGCAAAAGTTGCTGTTTTTCTGAGATCCGTACAAAACACATAAACGCAATGTGGGCACCACGTAGAATTTTTTAATGTTAAACCTGGTGGTACGTAAAGTCACCGCTAGGCTTTAAAAGGTTAAGGCAGTGTATGTGGCTGATAGGAAGGTACCATGCACACCTCCATATCATCCTGGGGTGTAAAGCGGCGGTGGCGTGAAGCTGACAACTCACCCTATTTAGTACCACGGTTACGTGTGAGAGCACGTGTACCTCCACTCCTCCGTACACCTTTCTATCGTTAGCAGGCACACCTGTAACTGGATTTCATTGAATTTCATGTGACGGGTGGGATACGTAGCTTGTATGAGGAAAGAAGAAAGCTTACAAATTTTGGTTCGGAAATCACATGAGAACAGGTTAGTTTGAAGTCAAAGACGTAGATGAGATGATAAACTTCAAGTGGATCGTAGGGAAATAATATACAGCCAGTATTTGCGTACACAGCTTGTAAGTACGTAATTGGATTTTGTAACCCAGAGGGACAGTGTTTACTGCGCGGGACGAAATTAAACTTTAAATGCATACCAGACAATTTTTGGCTTTTAAAGGCTTAATTTGTTCTACACAGCAGTTCAGTTGACTAATATAATATTATTTATGCTCCTTTAAACACTGAGGCAAAAGTAACAGTTTTCTGGTACAGCGACCCATGAGATTATTTCTTTGGTTGAAGAGTACATTCCATCTCCTACTTTCGCGGCTGCAGAATCATTAGATTTTCAGCACGCGTCAGATCCCTGCACGGTGATTAACCTGTGACAGATTCGTCATTATCTTCACTTAATTTACTGGTGATTAATTGTCCTGTTTCTTGGTTTTATATTAACATGCGTAAAGTACAGCGGAGTCCTGAGGATCGATTAATTAAATTCTTTTTGTTATAATGTTCACGAGTTGTGTTTGTGGGCTGAAAGTTACGCCTTTCATGGATGATCTTCACCTCTTTAGACGTACACACTATCAGTTCTCAGAAGAATGAAACACACAATTTATATCCCGTAGCACTTTTTACATTAAGTCTTACGTATTTCGGGATAAACAGTGCGAAGCAGGGCTGTGGAGTCGGAGTAGGAAGGGATTTTAGGTGGAGTCGGAGTCGGAAAAAAATGTACCGACTCCGACTCCGATTCCGACTCCCACCTCAGTCTAAAATCTTAACTAGATACTTCAAATCCAGTGCCCTGATAGCTACAGTAACCATTAAACTTATACCTAAATACAGGTTAGAAGTCAAAAAAGTAGCATGATGATTCACGTGGTGATGATGAAATGTCTTATAGTGTACCGTTATTAACCCTTTAAAGACGGAACGTATCTGTTTTATATAAGGACTCAGTGCGTACCGCGCTGTAAACACTCTGCACTTCGGTTATAAAAACCAATCTCTTAATATTTTATAAGGCAAAAGTTACTGTTTGTTCTGAGATCCGTACAAAACACATAAACGCAATGTGGGCACTACGTAGAATTTTTTAACGTTAAACCTGGTCGTATGTAAAGTTACCGCTAGGCTTTAAAAGGTTAATACATGTTGAGCTTTTATGAAGGAGTCGGAGTGCGAGTTTTAAGAATCGAGGAGTCGGAGTCGGAAGTTTTAAAAATCGAGGAGTCGGAGTCGGAGCTTTTGTGTACCGACTCCACAGCCCTGGTGCGAAGCTGTAGTTATGTTTCCAAACTTTTCCAATTCAGCTGTCAATGTTATACATGCGCAAAGAATTTCGAAGCCGAATGTTGTTGGTAATTAAGTGGAGCTTTACCTCATCGCATTTTGCACATGCACGTGCATACGTAATGCAGCTTTAATATGCAGAGAGCTTATTTTGTCTGACAAATACATTTGGTCACTTCCTACCACTGTTTCGCTACGCATGTAGGCAGCGACGTAAGTGGTTTACTGTAATACGACAAAGGAGCCTACAGTTGAAAACGCAGATGTAATTTTTTCTTTGTTGTTTCAATTTTGTCGATTTTGCAACGAAGGAAATGAGCAAAGACACAGGAATGATGCGTCATGTGGGCATATTATTCCATTAAACAAAAATGTATTTATATTAGTGGTCGGAAATGAAAAATTCACTAAACAACAAAAATATATAATTTTAAATGTTGTTTCACATTTTCGTTTATAAAATGTAAAAAAATTCTTCCTACTCAGTGTATGTTTAACTGTGCTTTAAAGCATTATGGATCAATTTTTTAAGTTACAGTATTTTACCATTTATCCTGTAACGTTTTCTTAGGGCTGGCACAAAATTAATTCTTGGTGGCATACGTTGCGTTTTACGAATTGTGCCCCCCCCCCCTCCTCCCCCATTGTTCGTGACTTTGAAGTTACTAGCTAATTCTTGCGGATTCGCAAACATCCCAGGCGATACGTGGGGTGTTGCACCTAACATTTTTCATCGTCAGACACCGTCTCATCATATGTGAGACAGCGGTTACTAGCATATTCATAGTATACATTTCTGAAGTGTAATTTGTCTAAACTAAATTCGACATCCGTGAAATCATGGTACAGTTCTTACCTCCTAACAAGGCCCATTAAAATATCCATTATTGCAGCGCACCGTAACAAACATCTTGTTATATTGGGACGTGTGAAATTCTTGCTGCCAGGCCTTCCGTGTCCAGGAACAGGCGTACGTCACGAGGGGAATCCTGCCCACGCAAATGAGGATATAACAGACTGTTCCAAAACATGATGCCTTTGGTAGTTAGTAAAATATAGCATTCATGATATAAGGATGTTTCTTGTATATTGTCAATTGTCTGAAGTTGATATGACTTCTGCGACGTTTCGGGAACAGCTGATCTTCAGACGAAAAAGAATATCTCGGTGACATTCTTACACATTAACATCAGCACGTTGACACATACCTTTAGAATTGGCAAGATCAAGGGGCCTACCGTCGTATTTATCATTTTTGTTGTTATGTTTCTAAGGAAAATAAGAGTCAGAAGTAAACTCTTTCCTGTGCACGTCATGACGATATGGGGGGTGGGGGGGGGCGGGAATGGAGGCATAATTATACTCATTCTTAACCTTGGCGCTAGATGGAAGCGAGTGCCAAACCTCACGCCTCGGCCGCTTTACCCCCAGAGGCTCTCCGGTACCCATTATATAGGAGGTGGGTGGGCCCCAGAGGAGGTGTGGACACTTTAGAGAATAGAACAAACTGTTAGCCGTCCGGTAGTCGAACCACATTTCCTCGGAATCCAGGATGTAGTCCAGTCACTGTACTGACTGAGCTATCCGGGCTTCCAATAAAATCAGGTACGTCTGTGTGTATCCGTTATTGTTGGAATGGTTTTACTGTACAATCATTTAGTGTACCCTAATTATTTAACTAGTATCCAAATTCATTGTCATTATTATTTATGTCGAAATGCTTTTGATAACTAAATTAAAGCGGATGTTTGTCATTTGAAGTGTCAAGAAATCTGTCGGAACCAGACCATCGTAAGTGGAACCCAACAGTGCAATACGAGATACAATTCTTTTTGTCAGTTGCCAGTGTCATCGCCCGAAAACACGCTGCAAGCTGTATAGTGTGGCAGAAATTTAGAGACGTTTCGGATGAAACTACGGCATCTATCGGCCCTAAAATTGTAGATCTTTCGTGTACAGGCTATTTGTAAGCAACAGAATTGAAGTGAATGCCACAGATTGTGTGTTGAAGACAAACGGCTGAGGGCATGTAACTGTTGAGTTGTAATTATACAGGGCAACATGTAAGAAGAATAACAAGAAAAGCTATAAAAAGTAATTGAGACCGGTACAGGCATTTAATTGACTAATCCATGAAGAAAATGAAAGGTCAGCTTATGCAGAAGAATATAGATCCCAAAATTGGCAAGAAACTTGGTAATAACTTAAAAACGAAATTTTATGATTTCTTTACGTTGTTATGCAGCAGGTGTCCCTGTATGGGCGGAGTATAGTCGGTGCTTGGGAGACCTGCGAGGTTGCACTGTGTTAAGTGAGTGTACCAGCCTGCCTTGTCGGAGTTGGTAGGTACATTATAGCCATAGCCGCGAGTTAGCGGGCTGGGCTGAACAAGCAGGCATCATCTCATCACCACCCTGCTCCCCCTCCAGGTGCCGTCGTGCTCAGGCACGGGGGTGCACCAGGAAGTGCTCTTGGTCTTGTCAATGGACAGTGTCGTTCGCTCTGATACCCCTGAGTTTGTATCTCGGATGCTGCGCCGTCTGAACCCAGGAAGACGAATATGTGCACATACACACGTGTCCTGTAAACCAGAAGGAACCTTCTTTGGCCTTACATTAAGGCCTTTCCTCCGCGTTGTGTTTTTAGTCAATAAAAGCAACAAATAATCCGTCAACGCAACGTGTATTGTTAAGAATGTCAACAGCCCTGTGATAGCTATTAATGCAGCCGAAACACGTAGCTGTTAGTCTTTACAACATATGTTGTGTTGATGGGTTGTTTGTTGCTTTTATTGCTTGGACTTTCTTTGGGAACAGTACTTAGCCTTTTAAAGCCTAGCGGTAACTTTACATAAGACTAGGTTTAACATTAAAAAATTCTACGTGGTGCCCACATTGAGTTTATGTGTTTTGCACGGATCTCAGAACAAACAGCAACTTTTGCCTTATAAAACATTAAGAGACTGGTTTTTATAACCGAAGTGGAGAGTGTTTACAGCGCGGTACGCACTGAGTCCTTATATAAAACAGATACGCTTCGTCTTTAAAGGTTAAAATGGATGTTGGGTGTAAAGTTCCTGTTATTTCGCCAGTTTGTCCGTCTGATAGTTTTATCTGGACTTCTACAGTAGGGGGAGTTTTGGGGGAACATGTTCATGTCGGTCTACATGACAGGAAGGGAAAGTCTAAACGCACGATGTTCAGTACACTCTCAGCTTTTCTAGCCTACAGGGTATTGGTTCATAACACAAAACACTGATCGTGTGTGCGCTTACATATTTTAATTGAAATATTTTATACGGCGTGAATTTCAGTCAGAATTTCTTGATGTATGGGTCGCGACCCAAAGATGGGTCGAATTACCCTTTAGGGTGGGACGTCATAATCCTTCTTAAGAACTGAAATTTTCTCCTACAGTAGTTTATTCCTGCACGAGGTGCGATGAACTGAAATGTGCTGACTGGACGACAGACGTGCGTGACGATGCGCAGCTCATAGCATATTTACGCTGCTCATAAGAGACGCGTCTCTTTTGTTTATCACTGTCTTTCAGGTGTATTTGTCATAGTAAGTAAGCTGTACGTTCCACTGCGAGGCCGCAGTCAGACAATGACATGGCTGAGACTGAAGCTGGCAGTTTTTGGAAACAACGCTGAATTTGTCGAAGACGAAAATGGAACGAAATGAGATTGACGTGTTCTGTACATTAAAATTGCTACCGACATAAGAAAATACTGAATTTCCTGACCTAAAAATTTTATCTTTAAGCACTGGGAAGGACCTACTTTTGACTTCGACCGCTACACGTAGGAAGTTTCGACTAAATACTGCTGTGTGGGCAATCCCTCTGACGTTGACGTCGAAGAAGTGGCTGGTGGCATTTCAAGCCCTGCTGGCCTTGAAGAACGTCTTATCGACGTCAAAGCGACGTGGCACTGCTGTACGACTTTCGAACACAAACGGGATCGCTGAGTGCCTTCTGGATCAGTGAAAAAGGAAAAACGAATTCGGAGAAGTCAGGCTCTGCAGCTTTTGCTACTCATGGCTTTCAGCACTTGCCGTCACAGACGCTAAGTTGCGCAGACGGCTGCAGCCGGCTTTATGATGCAGCCTTTGAAATACACAGCCACGGTGTGAAGAACTCTTAATGCTTGTTCAGATGAAAGGTTCATATTAGTGTAAGTGTAGCTGTTGAAGTTTCGTGATGTTCTTCTGATATTTGACCTTTGGCAAAAATATTGTTGCTGCCAATTGATGAAGTGATTATTAATAATGTATAATATTATCAGTTTTACAAACACCTGATTTCCTAATCGTTAATCATATTGCAGTAACAATTACATACTTAATTGTAAACAGTGATAATCAAAAGGGCGGACATTATTAATTAAAAGTCAGCTGTCGGTGGCGAAACTCACTGCCGCGATTAATGCGGGTCGCAACCGGAAAACTTCAAGAACCGCTGATTTAATTGATAAAAGAGAACACAGTATGTCTACTCGTCATACGTAGTAAGCTAATGCTTTGCGACAGTACGTTTGAAGGCCATTGTGGCACTCAAAACGGCGGCGAACCCTTATGTGTCTCAAACTGAGTTAAATTTGTCCACTTTTCGCTCTCGGTAGCTGGAGTAGCTCAGTCAGTATAGTGACCAGACTACCGGCTGGAAGTTCCGGGGTTGGAATCTCGGTAGGGGCGAGAGATTTTTTTTCTTTCAGAACGTCCAGACCGGCTACCTCAGCCTCCCGTTCAATGGGTACTGGAGTTCTTTCCTAGCGGTAAGACGGCCGGAGCTTGAAGTTAAGCACTCATCTGTATCCACTGCCGAAGTTGAGAATGAGTGGCGTTATATCTCTACTCCCCCTGTATGTCATCGTGGCAGGGAGAGGGAGAAACTTTGCTTTCTACGCTGCATTTTGTCCTATTTTATATCCGCCAAAAGTTATCTCTCTTGGTACTTTTTTCGAGCAACCCACATCACCCTGTCTAACATGGTAATACGACGGTCCATACCGATGGCGCTCTCTCGCATTGCGTTCTTACAAGGTGTTTGAACTAGTCATTTCTGTTGACTGCTATCTCAGATTAAGAATCTCAAAATGTTGGACAGTAAGTGTTGTGTGTGTCGGACAATAACTCTGTGCCTTGACAAATAACAGTAAGTACATTGTAGGATGTAAATCTTCAAAACTTGTCAGGCCAGCAGGCAAACAGTCAAGCAGAAGGCAGTAATGACTCCGAAGCCGCACTTTCTTGTGATTTCATCTGAAAAGTTTCGGGCTTTTGGCTGAGGAAGACAGATTAGGTTAGCATTATTGACGAGACATTATTTTTTACGGCATTTTGTCTCTGTAAACATGACGGGAACGCGGAAATCATGTCAGTGAAGCTGCTCAGCCAAACCATTTAAAGCCTACCGGACAGTACATGTATCGCCTGATTCAGCATTATATGCAGACGGTTTATGTATGCGTTCCTTTTGTTTATCACGATGAATAGACGTTAGTTCCCTCTACAACAGTCATCCATTTTTATTTGAATGGAAGTATATTCTGTTCTCTGTGAGATACGACGAGTACTTTTCTGTGTAATGGCGACTAATGTTGGTCTTTAAAGAGTTAATTCTCAATTCAGTCATAGCCAGTGAGACGTAGTAAATTACGGAGTATCAAGAACGTGCATGTCGCGGTATTAGTGTTAACGTGAAGATTATATGTAGCATTACAACAGCCTTTAAAATGTAAAGAGGAACCCTTCTGTGACAGTTTCGTTATTTTTTACTACTTCGTATTCAGTAAAACTTTGAGCTCAAGGATTTCCAAGTCAGTAGAATCCACCTGCCAGAGTAGCTGAGAGAATTTTAAACCACTTAACCATTGACTGCTATGCTCTGGGACGTGACGCCCTGTAGTTTGAGTGGCTGGCACCAGAGTTTTAGAGGATCCTTGTATCTCTCTCTTCAAGAGAGAAGCATACGCCGAATCCAGTGAAATTATTGCCAGTAAATCGAGGTTATAGGTGACTTACGTTTAGCTGTTAACTGAAGCTTTTGGTAGACACTGAGCAAGCTGGTTTATGACTCGTGTTCGGGAGGAACCTGGTTCGAATCTTGGCTGTGATGGAGGATGTTCCGAGTTTAATCACCGATTTTGAATCCCGTCGAGACAAACGCGTTGTAGTACCTGAGGTTACGTCACGACCGCTTCGTTCCACATCGTTATTCAATTATTCGCCGCCATCCAGTTATTCAACGCTGTGTAGTCGAAGTTGCTGGCAGTGTCTTTAAATAAATACCGACAGCAACGTGGGGGTATGTTATTGATTGTGTAACGGAGAATCCTGTCACCTCTGAGTACTAAATTTTGCGTAAAATCTACATTTGTTTAGAAATCTTTCTAAGTATTTTTATAGCAGTGGAAATAATTCGGGTTTTTTTTTCTGTAGCAATGAAAGTGTGGGAAAAACTGGAAAAAAGTTATTCACCCGTGCTTAAAATTTTAACGGACGTCCATCATGTTGAATCTGTTAAATAATTTTCTGTATTGTGTTATTATTTACTTTTCTGTCACAAAATTTCTTACGACATCGCCTCAGTATACACGTCATTGTCGTGAACAGGATCGTATAATCATACTTGCGTAACTTTTACTCAAATAT
Organism: Coptotermes formosanus; assembly: GCA_013340265.1. Taxonomy (NCBI): domain Eukaryota; kingdom Metazoa; phylum Arthropoda; class Insecta; order Blattodea; family Rhinotermitidae; genus Coptotermes; species Coptotermes formosanus. The sequence continues at coordinate 1,658,096 of BLKM01001502.1, forward strand.
AAATACAGAGTGCAGCAGAGTGGTGTATAATGTCTTCACTTACCGGCGTCTCACAGCGTTACGGCTCACCTGTTATTCAGCGGTAAAAACGCTTCAGTCACTGAAGGTGCGTATGTTAGGAAAGCAACAAGTTCCTGCAGCTAGTCCGAGTACATGGTTCTGGCTGTTGAATTAAACGGCTGTGGACGCAGCCGCAGGAATTGAAGCTTGGTGTAAAATGTAACGTTGCCCGATGGGTGGCTGTCACAGCGAGGACCGGGCTCTGGTCACCAACAAATTTCACTTTTTATCGTCCCACATTACCTAGTTTATTGCGTTCGTTGTGTTCTTATCATTTGGAAGTGAAAATAAAAAGAACAGAAAAAATATCGCTTCACTGACATATATAACTGTAGTGTAATTATCTTTATTATTATTTATGTCTTTTTGTTGTTACTGTTTTTTTTTGTAGAATGCGCCTTTCTTGGTGTAGATCTGGCAATAACGGTTTCATTTCCGGCAGGGGCAAGATATTTTTCTCTTCTAGGCGTCCAGACAGCGGATCCCAGCGGCCGCGCGGTCTAAGGCTCACATTCAAAAATTGGAGACAAAGCGACAGAGACGTTTTCTGTATTTCCCGACCACTGTTCTCTCTGTCCATTACACCCTACACTTTTCCGTATCCCAGGGGTCAAGTTGGCGGATTTGCAGTTAGAACGTTGCGAGTTCGGCCGTCGTTGGTGCTACCTTGTTTTACGCGCCTTCCCAAAATTGCGAGAGCGACTTATTAGCTTCGTCATCCCTCTGTGCCCATCTGTCTGTCCGACCGTATGGAACAACTCGGCTTCCACTCAACGGATTTTCATGAAATTTTATGTTTAAGTATTTTTTTGCAAATCTGTCGGGAAAATTAATTAAAATCTGACACGAATAACCGGTACTTTACATGAAGACCTATGTACATTTGTGATAATATCACTTCTTAGAATGAGAACTGTTTCAGAAAAAAAAATTGTAGAGAAAATCAGAACACACATTTTATGTTCAATAACATTTTTTCCAAAAGTCGTGTATAATGTGGAAATATATGGTAGGGCCAGACTGGCCACAGATGACAGTATAATGCAGCGCATGTAACTTGCATACCGGATAACTAAGGCTACAGACACACACACTCAGAATTCAGAATATGTAATACCTATTGCTTTCCCACGGCAACAATGGTTACGCGAACGCGCCTCAATATTACTTCTGTGCGTACATTTCCTGTGTTGTTACGAATAAAACTAATGTAGACGAAAAGCAATCTTCTGCATAATACAGCCCTACAACTGAGAACTGAAGCTTCATCCCACCTTTTAAATTTATTTTCTCTGATGCATACAAAAACAGTCCAAAATCTCTGCCTTACATGCAACTACCTTCACAACTAAAGGACAAGCGGGCAATGCTTGGGAGACTTTACAGTAGGAAACTTCGGTTTCACCTGTAATAATGAATGTGATACCTCTCAATGTACTTCTTTCTCTTTTTCTTTAGTAGCAAGTCTCAAAATGTGTTCATCACATCAGCGAGATATTTTATGCTATTACTTACTAGCCACATGCAAACAAAATTATACTTCGGGACACACTTAACAAACCAGACCCATTTCTGTATCCAAAGGCTCAGTTTAAGTTTAATAGTGTCAGCAGGGTTAATACGAACGCTCTGAAGATGGAGCAATTGCGAAAAAATTTTATTTTAAATTTAATTTGAATTTTAGACTTCTGGATACAGCGTAATGTATGTAAAGGTGCGGGGGATCTGTAGTGAAGTGAATGGCATGCAACGAATGGGGCACTTACAGATTCCATAAATGAAACATCCTGAGTGCTCTGACAGCGACTGCTATCGACTGTTCCTTATTGAAAAACACAACATGAGACTAGAAATGATTGCGAGCAGACGCAAGTGGCAGTGGACACGGTTACGTTCAAAACATGCGTATAATTGAATCGGCGTTTTCAATAAGGGCGTTTTAAAGTTACGCTTATGAAACCATTCTCACGGTTAGTGTGGGCGTCTGTATGGTGCGGAAAGTATTGTGAACGCATTCCTTCAAATGTTGCTTTTTAACTCGGCGTTAACGTTGGTCTTATGAATGAACTGAGGGCGAAAGTGTTGTACAGTCTGGTTACTTCTGAATTTGTCGCTAATTCAGTGTGTGTAGGGTATGTTAATGAAAAATTTTACAGATTTACTTTAAATAACGAAATTAAATTTTCTGCATTTTCCCTTACATACATACTTAAGTATATACACGTGATTTATCAGCTAGGTTAAAAAAAATTCTGTTAGGGTGAAAACTCGGAATAGCGCTCTTGGTAACCAGACGTTGTGTCTGGTGGAGAGACATGCCACAAATCAGACCCTTTCATATGTTTGTTCTCCTTCGAGGTTTGAACAATTCGCCAGGCACATTCACTAAATTGGCCATTGATATTTATATTTGGCAACCTTCGTATTACAGAGTGTTTCGTTTATCGTCGCACCGAGCACGGTAACTTTATCGCATAGAAAGCCTGCGTTCGCCCGGACGTCACATAACAGCTGGGGTGCGCGATGGAAGAAACGTACTGTAGTAATAAATACATGTAGCTGAGTTTCCCTTTCATGGGGCATGGTTGATTCCTAGGTCTACTAGGTCTACTAGGTCTACTAGGTCTACAGCATACGAATAGTACCTAAAATTTTAAAGGTCTGACAAATTACATTTAAAATTCACTCATGGTATTAAGTATTTGGGATGAGGATTCGAATGACGTGCACACACAGCATCACTGTACTTGCACGCCGCCTCAACGTATGCACAAATCGGACGTATTGTCTTCAGTAGACTACGAAGTGAATTTTATACATTTGTTAATTGCTGTACCTTCCGTCCGCGACAGACAGCAGCAAAAACTGTGGGAAGTTACATTTCGTATAAGAGGTACTGTATTATTACAGGTGCTATCCGACTTACCAACTTGATGGCTGTCTGAACACCTGGTCGTGAGTCAAAAATACGAAGTGAGGTGCAATATACACTGTCCAGCAGGTCAGGGGGGTATCGAAATAAATGGTAAAAAGCAAACCAATCCCTGTATAGGCCTGGACAGGCTCTTAGGGCTCCAGGAGGCCGAGGCTTCCAGATCTCTGGGCAATCGGCACGTGAAGGTGGTAAGGTTGTGAGCCCTACTTACCGACCTCCTTTACCCCCAGGAAATATCCCTGTTACTCATTTTTGTTGGAGGCTGAGTCGACCCCAGGGCCATAGAGCGCCCGGAAGGATTATGTCAATAGAAAATTCCAGTGACACCAGCGGAAATCGAACCCGCGACCTCCAAGCTTGTAGCGCTGTGCCTCAACCAACTGCGCCACTGCGTGCCCCCAATACGTAATAAATAGTTAATATATAGAACAGAGTTTTTTAAAAGAAAATATAGGAATGTATTTCGAAGTGAAATTGTGATGAGGCTTTTATTGTAGTTTGAACTGAAATTTTCTTAAGGAAATTTTGGTCCTAGTAAGTCGGGGAGTGGCTGTGTTGTCACACCTCAGTCGTCAGAACCTCCTCATTTGTAGCAACAGAATTAAGTTCCGAAATGTAAGGTTATGGTAAGGTATTTTTGACTTCATGCGGCATAATGAATTACATGGAAGTATGCAAATAGTTTAGAGAAGCGTAGCAGGTTGAGTCGCAGTAACTCTTGTGCCATTGTCCGTGCTAATTGTTCGCAGGAGGCTGTTAATTGTGACTACACACAGCAGACACACACAGTGCAAACATCTGCCTGTCACCGCGACTGGCTTCTTACACAACACGACACTTTTGCAATAAACTGTACAACATATCTCTCGGGTTTCATTTTGTCCGTGTTTGTTGTTATGCATTTATGTCATTTATGTGCGCTCTGGTCGTATTCCTTGTCTAAATCATTTAGAGAAACAGCCTGAGTTTATGAGGTGTAAGAATGATGTAGGCAAGAATTGTTATGGAATTTGATGGAGGAAATGTGCGCCGCACCAGGATATGACTCTCTTAGAAAGTGGTTTGCACTTGGAGGTGTAGCTCCTACTCATCCTACTTATCCCACTGAACAGATGTTCATGGAATTTGACATTTGCGTATTTTTTGAAAGTCTGTCGAAGAAATTGAAGTTAACAAATATGCAAGACCGGCAGCTTACGTATAATGTAACACTGAGGCGCGTTCGCGTAACCATTTTTGCCATGGAAAAGCAATAAGTATTAGTTATTCTGAGTGTGTGTCTGTAGACTTAGTTATCTAGCTTGCAAAACGCATGCGCCGTATTATATTGTCATCTGTGGCCTGTCTGGCTGTACCGTATGTTTCTACATTATCTCTTAAACTGCACGATTTTCGGAAAAATTTATTGAACACAAAGTGTGTGTTTTGATTTTCTCTACAACTTTTGTGTGAAGCGTTTCTCATTCTAAGAAGAATTGAGCGAGATGTTATCATAAATGTACATAGGTCTTCATGCAAAGTACCCGTTATTCTTGTCAGGTTTTAATAAAACAAATTTTCTCGATATGTTTCTGAATATTCCTGAAATACAAAATTTCGTAGAAATGCGTTCAGTGAGAGTCGAGTTGTTCCATGCTGACAGAGAGACGGACAGAGAGACATGAAGGTAAAATAGTCACTTTTCGCGATTTTGCTAACGCGACTAAAACAACTGCATCATGTTAAATGTGTCAATTCTAGTCACATACGTAGGCGTATTTTCCCGTTACAATTTCACGGTAGCGTGTAATGATACCGGATATTTCAGTGTGTTGATCAATTTGGATTGATTCCGTGCATACTGAAGACACTGACCATTACATTATGTGTACAGCTAGGCAGCTACCACCCGTTTCTGAAAACGCTGTATCTTAATCAGACATTTAGAGTGCAACAACAGTGATGTGGGCGTAAGTATAATTGGATGGTGGTAAAATTTGTTGTGCTACTTAGAGCGGAATGCTAGGTCGGTAGAGAGAGCACTGGGGAACAAAGTGCACGGGAAGGTACTTCAGTGATAATGATTGGGAAAAATTGCTAATGAACTGGAAGGCTGTCACTTCTAGTACTTAGAAGTGTTAAATAAAAACTGTTTGATTTGGTCTTTAACACAGATGGGGAAATAAAATTTGTGAGCTTACGCTTTCTCTGATAGGAGTATAGCAAACGAAAAGACTCTAAAAGTATAGGGTCCGGTGGCGAGGTTTTGTATATGGAACTTGGTATTTCATAAAATCAGAGAATATATGTTGTCCAGCCCAGTGAGATTCGGATTGATGGAGAATGTGTGTCACATCCTTGCTTGTTTGTTACTAAGCTGTTAGTAGCAGCCGATTCGAATATGTAAAATAAGGTCAACCCTTTGGCATATGCTGACGACTGTTGCACATTTCTACTACTTTGACGTCTCTGCAACGTCAGCTAGTAAAAACAAATATTTTAATGGCTGGATAACATGTGGGACGTACGTGAATGAGCATTACAATTAACACAACTAAATGATACGACTCCTTGTAAAGTTGTGGTACCTGTCACCACAGCGTGGTGCGTCCTCGGGCTGCGGATGGAGGAACGGCTTCCAGATGCGGAGGGTAGCTGGAAATATATTGATTATGCAGTCGCGGACAGCCGAGAAGAAGTGGTCCTCCGGCTGGGGGTTGGGAGACGTGCTAACGACTCCTGACCGTAAAAACTTAATATGTTACAAAACCCTTCACAAGGCCTGGGACTTCGATCAAATCAAGAAGAATGAGATGGGCGGGTTATGTGGTACGTATGGGAGACAGGAGACGTGCATGCAGGGTTTTGGCGGGGGAGACCTAATGGAAAGAGACCACTTGGAAGACGTAGGCATAGATTGGAAGATAATATTAAAATGGATCTTCAAGACGTAGGATGGAGAGGCATGGACTGGATTGATCTGACTCAGGATAGGGACAGGTGGCCGGCGCTTGTGAGTGCGGTAAGAAGCCTTCGGTTTCAATAAATTCAGGGAATTTTAATTGATACAACTTGGTTAGGATGGCTGTATACTGCACTTCGCAAATCCAGCCACCATCAGGCTTGTATGCAGAATACCATGCAAGGCATTTCAGTGTAAACTGGAAAAGTCTTTTCTTGCAAATACTGAATTACTCTTTAAGTTTATACACAGGCCAGGTATCAGTTAGTTGTATTGGCGGTAACATTCTTCTGTAACGATGACGTCCCGTGGTGATTGTTAAACACAAAAGAGGAAGCAAAAACCATCAGCCCCAGCTTAAGTTTTTACCAGTTTTTGTTTCTTGTAGCAAGCAAGAAGAACTGTTAGGAAGTTGAGTTGTGGCTGACGGTTTTTGCTTCCTCTTTGGCGGCAACATCCGTTGACTCGTATGTGTACGACAGTTCCGTAATACTGCACCATCGAGTTGTTTACTTCGTAGTGCCTGAACTGCTTTTGTAAAGATATTTGTATCAGTGTGTGTGTGGATGTATTGGTATTCGTGGGAAAAAATTATCAGGGACGTAGTCAACAAATGGCGTTTATTTCAGTGTTAGAAAAGTCACGTAGAACGTGGTAGATTTGTTTACACGTCGGTGACAGTTTACAAACCGACCCTGACTCAATTTGTGACATTCCTGTAGGAATACTATTGTTGGGTTATTCCTGCCGAGTTACATGCGTTTGTCACAAGTTAATACCACATAATTAGCAACCCTCGCCATGAAGTGACACAAGTAGCGTTAAATCAACCTTGGCCGGCATACGTAACGCGATCCCACGCTAATTCTAAGCTAACGAATTCCCATGCTCTGATTACAGGGACATTGAATTAGTGAGTGCGGGTGCCGCTCATTAGTTGAGGTCTAATCAGAGGGTCAGGTCGCTGTGGCGTGTGGCGTGTGGCGTGTGGCGTGTGGCGTGTGGCGTCACACTCCAGCGCCTGTTTGCGTCAGGCACGGTCCGGTACCTCTTGAATTTTTCTTTTATGCAGATTGTGTGTAACGCCAAATACTTGATTGATTGTTTGATTGAATGATGGAGTGATTGATTGACCATTTGGTGGATTCATGTCTTTTATTAATCCCTTAAATCAGGGGTGGGTAAATTACCTTTGGTTTTGAAGGTCGAATCTATTTGGAAGGGTCTGCCTTCCGGAGAAAATCGCGAAAGATATTCTGTAATTGTAAACTGTTAATTACCTGGCAGGTATTCATACTAAATAGACTTGATACTCTCAGATGTAGTATCGACACTTATTAATAATTAATAATCACAAGATTATCGTTTTCATGGCGCTACGACACGCATGAACCCGAAAGTGAGATGGGATCCAGTTGAATGTGTCGTACAGGATGGCCATAAACTGTGTAATGATGGGGAAAACACTAGTAGTGTATGTTTTGTCCTGTTATGTTGTAGAGACCGTATAGGTCAAGATAAACAGTGGCTGATAAAATGGCTTTGATAGGACGTGAATGTGTGGAGCTGTAACTGCTTAGCACGGTCTGTACAAACACTGTATCTAAAGTAAACACTGTGGCACATTCCCTGTGTTTCTGGTCGCCCGGTGTAATAAATTATCAAGCGTTAAAGAATAAAAAACGGACAGTACCTTTCTATCCAGTGCTACCGAATTTCCGAAAGGGCACAGCTTGTAGAAGGTGTCCAGGTTTGTCCTTCGGGTAAGTGTAGTATTGAGCTTAAGATGAGTATGGAGCATTGGTGGAATGATACTGACAGGAGAAAACCGAACTACTGGGTGAAGGAACTATCCCACTGCCAGTTGCTCCACCACAAAATCCTGCGTGGACTTACCGGCTGTAGAACCCGGCGCTCTGCAATGAGAGGTTTACGGCTAAACGCCTGAGCCCTTTTGCGTAACATGTTTGTAATTGCTGACTTGTATAAATAGCATTGAAAGTACAGGGTGAGTACATTTGAATATTTCGACCCTTGGAGACGAGACATTGTCTCGAAACGTCGCGAAAACTTTACCAAGTTACCCTGCAGATGTCCCACAACAACTAATCCCTCTGCTACAGTGCTGCGAAAAGCTAAAAACTAGCATACTGCGCGCTATTCTCCCGTCATCTACCTTTTCCTGTCCACTAGCGAATAGCATTAAGCCGTGCTATGGCTCACGTAGTTTGTTGTCTGCCTGTCACCGCGAGATTCGGAGTTCAATTCCAGGCCAAGCCATCTGGAATTTGTGGTGAACAAACTGGCAATTGAACGGGTATTTCACCGAGAACTTCAGTTTTCCTTTCTAGCAACGTTTCACCAGTGCTTCATATTCATTCATCCATTCATTCTTCACCGATGAGTATTTAAATAACACGCACTGAATGGCGCTTTATGCGGGGCGTGTGTCGGGCACCGTTCCGGAAGGCTGTGTGTGCTTGTACGTACATACATACATACACAGGCATACATCTAGACTGGAATCATTGCGTCGAGTAACCAACAGCGGTGCTCACTGTCTGCCCTAGCGGAGCCATTCAGTAGTTCGTAGAAGAGTTGAAATGAGCCATGCGCTCCACCTTTGCAATAACTGGGCAGGCGGGCAGACAATCCCCTGCATTCTGCTATAAAGACAGAAGAAATCACAAGGGCGTTATTGTGCTTTGCAAAGAAATGAGGGCATTGTCCCTTGGTGTACAGTGAAGATCAATATTTAATGACGACCCACGTAGATAATCAGTTTTCTGATTTCTTACGTAGACTTCCGGCACGTCAAGGCTAGCGAAGTTCAGAGGAGGGCGATCCTGGTGTTGGTACAGCACAGAGGAAACATACTGACGTATGTTCGCATATCAGTATTCGTTATGCATAACCATGGCCAAATTTTAAGTGCCTGGGGTAGCGTTTTCTTCGTTGTTGGTTCCTATTTTATGTGGATTAGGCTACATAATTCCTTGCGGTTAGAGGTATGTTAGTTTAGGCCAAGACCGTCTCCTTGCTGATCCCTTCCACGTCATTAATCGGCCTTAATCTTAACGTTAGATGCCGTAGAGTGTGAGCTATTGCCAGCATCGTGAAATGGAAAAGGAATGCGTGCCATGGAGCACAGCTCTTCAATACTTCGCCACTTCTAGGCATTTTCCACAGCAGTCGTGACTCTACCCTCTGAATGAGGTTCAAAACTTCGTAAGCATGAAAAACAGTTGTTTAACGAAATATTTAAATAAGCAAAATTTGCACTCAAAAAGCAATGAGCAAGTGTTACACTTTACCCAACAATAAAAACATCATACTTTATGTAACAATAAACATATGTCACACTGAATAGAAGACTAAAGAAATATTTGAGCGCAAAAATAAAAAGTTTGTACTCTCAACTGAAAAATAAACAAATATTACGCTGTACATGATAGGAAACAAAAGTTGCTCTCAGAGAGAAAAAAATGTGACATTCAGGACGATAATAAAACTCTTACACTCAGCACTGCCCTTTTTTCTTATGTACCACTGTAGGCATGTGCTGATGTCAGGGTGGCATTGTCAGGCTGCGCACAGGATTAGTGACAAACCCACAAGGTGAACCGTACAACGTAATGTACTTCGGTATGTTGTAATGTGCGTTTTATATTTTTTATAATTAACACAATTTATTTGATAAAATGTTGCCTGTAATAGATCCATTATGCGTACGTACTTAGCTATATTAAAACTGAGAGGCACTTCTAAAATAACTAAGTTATGAATCAGTTACACCAATTATATTACCTGGCGAAACTTAAAATTTCAAGATTACGAGTTATACTGACAAATTTTTTGAAGACGCAACCTTTTGAGGTACTCGCAACGGCGTTTCTGAGAATTGAATTCCTCTAGGATGTTACGTCGTGTTGACGGGACCCGGTATAGCCGCTTGGATAAGGACTGAACGCACCAGAGTTCGAATCGTGCTCGGACGAGGACCGGCTGTGGGGCCCACTGGGCCTCCACGTTAATGAAAACCGGGGTTCTCTCCTGAGGGCACAGCGGCCGTAGCGTGATATTGGCCAGTCACCTCCGTCCGTTGCCAAGGTTGAGAATGAGTGGAGCTATACCTGTCCTTCCCCTGTGTACCTTCATGGCATGCACAGGAGAACTTTACCCTTACGCATTCTTATGGAGTTATATTTTATTAGGTTTGTTCTTATGGCACTGCTGATAAAATTAATTCTTCTCTCTCCATCTGTATGTTGTTTTCCAAACATCGCAACAAGTTTCGGACTATTCGCATAAAGAAAGTGGCGGGTTGACTGTAAGATTCGTTTAATTTCTGTATTCAGTTACTTACAGGACAGTGCTGCAGTATGGGGGGGGGGGGGCAACTTGCTGTAATCCGCCACATAAGGGGACCAGATGCGTAGAAACGGTGGTATTCTTTAGTAGTTTCAGTGTTAGAGCAGAATGCTGGTAAGAATAAAGAATTACAGTGTAGTGACAGCCGGTGATGAAGTACTGCGCGGATGTGCACAAAGAGAGGTTTGTCATTTCGTCTCTAATTGGGTCGGTGAGTGCCTGCACTTCAAAATAAAAGACGACATTGAAAATAAAGAAAGAAGAAAGAGACCACAGTCAAAGTACGGTACAGTCACCAGACATAATCATGATCATATAAATGTTGCTGGTGTGCAGTTAATATCCGGGTTCAGGTCTGAATCTGGCGTGAACTGATTTTCTGTCGATTTGCTCCTTTGAGGTGAATTTTAAGATACGTTACAACGAGTCACTACTGCCTCCTTCCCCTCTTTCCATATTCCTCTTCTTAATGAGTAATAGACTCGTTTCTGCTTTACTTATTTTTATTTACTTCTCTCTATTTTTGTTTACTTCTCTCTATTTTTAGGGTTGAAATAAATAGATCAATATGGCGCACTGCGTGTATTTTAACACTGGCCCCAATTCTTTCGTATCTAGTGGCAGGAATCTCGAACTAAACTTGTCCCTGTCCACGCCGTGATGCCTTATGTTCTCACTTATTCTTATCCTCTTCGTAGGATGCAGGTGAGTGGTCATTTGCGTACCCCGGCCACTTTAGGCCCGGTACCCATTGAAAAGGATGTTGGGGTGGGTCCCAGAGCCAGTGTGGGCGGTTTTGGACAAGATACAAGTCTGTTGCGTCTACCGAGAATCGAACCCCGGACCGTCCATTACTTAGCGTAGTCACCAGGGCTGTGGAGTCGGAGTCGAAGTCGGAAGGAATTTTTAGGTGGAGTCGGAGTCGGTAAAAATGTGCCGACTGCTACTCCGACCTCAGTCTAAAATCTTAACTAGACACTCCAACTCCAGAGCCCTGATAGCTACAGTAACCATTAGACTTATACTTAAATATAGGTTATAAGTCTAAAAAGTAACCTGATGATTCACGTGGTGGTGATGAAATGTCTTACAGGTTTACCGTTATTAATACATATTGAGCTTTTATGAAGGAGTCGGAGTCGAGTTTTAAAAATCGAGGAGTCGCAGTCGGAGTTGGAAGTTTTAAAACTCGAGGAGTCGGAGTCGGAGCTTTTGTGTACCGACTCCACAACCCTGGTAGTCACTACACCTAATGGCAAGAACGTGCTTCTGACATACCAGATTTAGAGACAAAAGTATGTGGCAATATAATAAGAGATACTCACCCTGTTGCTGAACGTTGTTATTCTTAAAACACTTGTATCCGTTTATTGAGTTGCATTAGATACTGTGTTACATTTCAGTCTCACAACGAGATCTTTGCTGTCAGACACAGGTTTCCATTAAGTCCAGTTCAAGTTGCAGATTTTTTAGGCGCGTTCGCAAAATTGAGAAAAGCAACAGTTAGCCTCGTCATGTCTGTCCGCGGGGAACAGCTCATCTCTGGAGGGATTTGTATGAAATTTTATATTTGAAAATTTTTCGCAAGTCTTCCGAGAAAATTGAACTTTTATTAAAATTTGACAAGAATAACGGGTGGTTTACATGAAGACCTATGTACATTTGTGATAATATCTCTCTGAATTCTTCTTAGAATGAGAAATGTTTCCGGTAAAGTTGTAGAGAAAATCAGAATACACATTTTGTGTTCAATAACTTCTTTTCCGAAATCGCGTACCGTTTGTGAGAGATAATGTGGAAAAATATGGTACAGCCAGGCAGGCCACAGATGACAGTACAATACGGCGCATGCGCCTTGCATGCTGGATAACTGAGGATACAAACACACTCAGAATACACATGTGTATTACTTATTGCTTTTCCACGGCAGCAGTAGTTATGTGAACGAGTCTCATTGTTGCATTGTAGTGCATTGCGTGTCTTGCATAGTGTAGCTAAGGGTCTGCCCTAACGCCCCCATGATCTTATAGGATAGGCATAAATCATGTTCTCACGACTGTGGATGTTAAGATTACGTTCCTCTGATATGTGACACCGTGTAATTTGGTAGAATTGTACCAGCGTCTCCGAAGAACCTGGTGCCTTTGTCTTCAGAGTAGAAGAATTATCTATCCAAAGATGAAGGCTTTGTGTTCTCCTGAAACGTTGTAAACTCTGTACCAAACTGCACTGCGGCACGTAATTCTTCTTAATGAAGTTCAGCTTGGGAATTCCCCGGCGGTCACTCGATAATGATGTGTACTGGTACACAGTGTTAACGCCTAGCATTATACGCTGTTAACGCGGTTTTAATAATGCGCTTGCTATTTTGCGAGCAATTTGCTTGGTTGTCACAGGCGTGTTCCCGTCTTAACGCTGTAATGACTAAGATTAACCCCAATTATAAAGATTCAGCTCGTACCGCGCAGTAAACACACTAAGTCTTCGTTATAAAAACCAGTCAGTTAATGCTGTACAGGGAAATAATCGCTGTTTGTTCTGAAATCCATACAGAACACATAAAGACACTGTGTGGGCAGAACGTGGACTGGTGGTACGTAGAGAAACCAGTGGGCCCAAGTGTTAGTGTTAGCTGTGCAGTGGGTAAGAACAGTGTCTCCCGAACATAACACGCGGCCCAGTACTGACGCGAGCTCCACGTCTTCGTGCCGCTCTTAAGCTGTACAGATACGTCACACTGACATGGCGCATTGCTGTTAATGGCTTGAAGTGTGAACTTCATCGTACTTCGCGAGCTCCGGGGTTGTCGTAGCGTTGTTGCTGAATATTCATATCTTCTGAGATGTTAATGTTGTGTCGACTGGTCAGTAGTTACCGACTGTTCGAGCATGTATGTAATTCAAGCCTTTTTCTTGTTCACCCTTTAAAGTAGGATTGTTAGCCCCACGCTTATTGAATGTCCAAGAAGCACTAATCGTCGGCCGTGCTGCAGTTTTTTGAAGTTTGTTAATAAATAATTACATTCATATCGTTAAGCGGACTTATTTGCCCACAAAATGAGGATACTTCTTGTTTTGTTGCCTGGCGCACGTTGAATGTGTGTGCCTTATTCTGCATACCGCTTGTCTTTATAAGGGCCCGACGTGAAACGAAATCTTACTTTATTCCTTATCGTGCCCCAGTTTCAAGCCAGTCACTTCTGGGCCTTCCTGTACACCACCTCCTTTAACTGTAACTCTTTTCTTTTTACTGTCCGATGGGTACGTATGGGGGTTTAAAGCGGTAACAGCCTGAATGGTGACCAGACAGCCGATCTAGTGCTGATGTTGAGAACGAGTAGAAGTGTACCTCCATTACGCCATACTCCTGTATGGCGTGTAGAGGGATACCCTTCTTTCGACCTTCTGCAGTCAGCCGGCCTGCTTTCCCTTCAGACGCCCTGACGATTTCGTGATATTTATTTGTAAACACTCCTCTAATTTATCAGTTGTTTTAAAGTAAAAAGGTTAAGGTGAGGTTGTCCGTGTTTGCACCATGAAGGCATATAAGAGGAGCAGAAGTGTAACTCAAGTTATTCTTAACCTCGGCTCTAGGTGGAGGTGATTTGTCGACATCACGCCCCGGCCGCCTTACACCCTGGAAACAATCTCGGTACAAAGTGAATAAGTTTTTAAGCACTGTAAATAAATTTCCCATCAGAAAAATTGGGACATCCCGCGAATTCTGGCAGAGGAATAATGTAGTTATACATGTTTGCTCAACATCTGTTTGAAATTCATGTGGAAGGAAAAAAAACTAATTTAAGCTACTCAGATGGTGTCGGCATTGAACCATTACGTAGAGTAAGGAAGGTGCGGTATAGGAATGTTATTCTGGAAGCGAATTCTGAATCAGATCCACGATACGATCTTGTGCCGTGGTCAATAGATTCCAAGAACAATCGAATAAAAGCACGTCGAAACCCGAAGCCAATGTTGATTGACGTTTCAAATTCAAGCCAGTGCTAATTTTACATTCGGCAGAACGTTTCTCGGTGCGATAAGGATATAACCTTCCTGATCCTCAACACGCCTGTCTCTTTTAGCTGTTTTCGGGGCATGTACTACGAAGCTTAGCTGGTGTGTCGCATTTTACAAGCCTTGGTTCGGACGTGCAGTTTAGTGGAATATGTCGTACTGCTTTATGTCGATAGCATTGTCTGTGACGTTGCTCCTGGTAGAGTTCTTACCTTCACGTAAATGAAATATTTCGGTGGAAGCTACTTTGCAAATCATAGTGTTTATCAAACACTTGTAAGCAGGCGCGCACCCAGAAACTTTCATTGAAGAATGGGTATGTATAATTTACGTTTGATTTTAAAAGTTATGTTGTAAAAATAAAATCATGCCGTACGTGAACTGTAGCATAACACAGTCTGCGACTCCATCTATGTACACACAGATATAACTACATGATCCGTAACTCACTCGCCTGATTTAAATTACAGTGTCTAATCATACTGGTTTCTGTAAGTTCATTTAAGACGTTCTGAGTTTTCGATTTATTTTTAAAAATTCCAGTGCACTAGCCATCAGCCGATTTCAGTGGATGATTTCGACTGAAGGGTAAGATCACGTAAAACGTTTGATATCATCGTGTGTACAAAATCTGTGTTTTTGTTTTAAAATTTCTATTTCGGAAGGAGGGCTACAGCCTGGCAGCCCCCTCCCCGCTTGGAGCGAACCTGACAGCAGCGCTGTTTTTCTTGATTCTTCCTAACTCTCAGTGGTTACTATACGTACCGCCAGGTTTAATGTGCACAAATTCTACGTTCTGCCCACACAGTATATTTATGTGTTTTCCATGGATCTCAGAACAAACAGCGATTATTTCCCTCTACAGCATTAACTGATTGGTTTTTATAACTGAGACGGAGTGTGTTTACTGCGCGGTACGAACTGAATCTTTATGTATAGTTCAGGATAATATTAATCTTTACAGGGTTACTCATGTACGTGCCTTTTTATATGTGTTATTACTGATATATTTTAATATCGGAAACAGTTGCATTGTGCATCTTCTGTCGACCTCTTGCCCACTGTGCTTTGAAGTGGTGGCTGTCTTATCAAGCAGTTGGTCTTTTCCAAGCGTATTTTATAAAGGGACATGTAACTTCCACAAAATAGTTACATGTGCAACAGAACAGACACATTTTGCTTCATGCTGTGAATTCGTGTATTACGTAAGTTACCAAAATATTAATAGTAACAGCAACAACGCATTTAGAGGCAAAATGCTTTATCTAAATTTGTGTTTGGCTCTACAACATTCCATCAGCCGACGCTCTGGTAAGTCTCTCAAACCGCAGCGCAAATTCATGTTACAGTGACATTTGAACTATAGCCTACTTTCTACATTAATTCTAGCTGCTGAAGTTGCGGCTCTGTGTTGTGAATATGTTCGGGAAAGTTTCTAGGTTGGCCTGCTTTTCGCTTTGAGGCGAATGTCCTTAACCACACACGTGATTCCCGAGTATTATTGTGCCTAATTAGCCACCCACTGGCTTCTGGAACCCACGTGACTGCGTATAGACAATGCGGCGAATTATATGGCAAACATCACGTACCCGGTATGGGGAAAGGAAGAGTAGAAAATTGCGCGCCCCGGGACGACGGTCTTCAGGCGACAGAAATTAACATCAGCAGAATCGAAAATCAGTTGAGTAATTCCTACGGTGAATCGTTGTTGAATCCGTGATGGAATTTGATTTGAGACGTGGGCGCATTGATCCGTGGTGTGGACAAACTAAACCACAAAAAAAAGGGGGGGGGGGAAGATGTACGATAGTTTGGAGTACACATACTTTAGAAATGAGTTCTCTGTGATTTTGTGCACCGTAGTGATCCGAATGTGTGGCTGCACACCGCCACACAGAGGCAGAAGTTAAAAGGTGGAGTTGTCCCTGTGCACGCCATGTACGTGCGTGTGGAACCGGAGGTATATCTCCGCGCATTCTTAACTTTCGACAGTAAATAGAGATGAGTGATTATCTTCTTGGCCCGGCCGCTTTACCACCGAAAACGTCCCCAGTGACCATTAAAATTTGAGCCTGGGTGGGGCCTAGATCCGGCCTGAACGTTTTAGAGAAAAGATGTATCTTTTGCTACTGCCGGGATTTCAGTGGGAATTACGGAATATTTATTAATTACCATTGACAACTGATTCTATTATTATAATATGCAGATGCACGGCTGCTTCTTTCAAGCACTGTGTGGCCATATGCAGGGCGTTAAAATGCATGAAACCACAATTACAATTAGTTATTGGAGATCAGATGACATGCTTCTGTAACATCTAGGGCTCATATCTCAATTTGGCTGTACAAAACTAATGTTGCAATTGTAATTTTGGTTTTGTGTATTTTAACGCCCTGAATATGACCACATAGTGTCGAAACATGTAGCCGTATATCTGTATAACATAATAATAAAAGTAGTTGTGTTGGTGGTAATTAATAACTATCTATAATGTATGCACCACAACCGGGATTTCCAAGACAAAAATGAATCAAAACTCTTCGGACGGCCGATCGTAGTGGCCGTGCGGTCTAAGGCGTGGGTCTGCGGCCGAGCGCTTGCTGGGATTGTGGGTTCGAATCCCACCGAGGGCATGGATGTTTGTCTCTTGTACAGTGTTTGTGTTGTCAGGTAGAAGTCTCTGCGACGGGCCGATCCCTCGTCCAGAGGAGTCCTCCCGACTGTGGTGTGTGTATGAGTGTGATCAAGTGAAAATAAACGACCTCGACACCTACTGTGAGTAGCAGAAGATGTAAGGACTACGAACGAACGAATTCTTCGGACGTCCAACCTGCAGTCTGGTCCCTGTACCGACTTAGCTATTCTAGCTCCAATCACGCATACCACACTGCAAAGAGTAGCAAAATATTGGCCTATCTTTGCGTTTATGGTTGTATGCATTGTGATATTTGTGGTGTGTTTGCTTTTGAAACGGCAGAGTGCACAGTAAGTGAACTCCATGCAAGTAAGGTAAATAGCCAACAAACAATGTATTGCGGTAATATTCTTGTTTGGTCTGCTAGTGAAAGGCGTAGATATGGCGGCCATTCATGAAGATACCCATTGAAGAGTCAGGCATCGCCTGAAGGTGCGCCGCTCACAGCGTCGAGATTGTTCCAATTAATTAGCATGACCGTTCGTCTGGTGGCGGAGTTTCAAACTGCAGTACGTGACGCAGCTGCTATTGTCGGCAGGGCCGCAGCGCGCAACGTGACACAAACTTTTCAGCTCATTATTGCAAGGGATAATATCCTCAAGGATCTAAAACTGAGTGTTGATATTGCAAAGTACTGCTCATTTGTTTGTTAGCGGCGTGTAAATTCGGTGTAAGGTAGGGTTTGGCGTCCTCGTTACGACAAATTGCAAAAAATATGCCTATTAGCTGCACAGTGTCTGTATGTCCGTCCGCAGGCGGGCAACTCTACAACTGCGATATTTGAGGTTCTCACAGCGGTACTGCTGAAGTCTCAAGTATTCTGAAACATGAAGCCGTGCTGCTGAGCGAGTAGTTACCGACGTTTCGAACGATTGTGTTGCTTTCTTCTCAGGGGAACGCTGTCCAAGAAAAACTCTAGAGCTGCTGAATTGGGTTCAACCGGCTTCAACTGGCTTCAACTGGGGGAGTTTTATTAAATATTTGTTAATAAATTCGGATTTTGGTTGACTCGGACAAGAAGGGCGGTTTATTTACATGAAGACATGCTTAAAGACTTACATGAAGATATACCTGAGGACTTGTTTGAAGACGTGTGAAGATATACATAAAGGCTCACATGAAGATATACACGAAGAAATACATGAAGACTTAACATGAAGTAGTACATGAAGACATACATACAAGTTTACATGAAGACGTACTTAAAGACGTATATGAAGATATGCATGAGGACTTGTTTGAAGGCAGATATGAAGACATACATACTTACATGAAGACATACGTAAAAACTTACATGAAAATATACATGAAGAAATACGTGGAGGTTTAACAAGAGGGAATACATGAAGACATACGTAAAAACTTACATGAAGACTTAAAGACTTGCATGAAGATACACGTGAAGAAGTACATGAAGACTTGAAGACTTACATGAAGATCTACATGAAGACATACGTAGAAACTTATATGAAGACTTAAAGACTTGCATGAAGATACACGTGAAGAAGTACATGAAAACTTGAAGACTTACATGAAAATCTACATGAAGACATACGTAAAAATTTACATGAAGACTTAAATACTTGCATGAAGATACACGTGAAGAAGTACATGAAGACTTACATGAAGATCTACTGAAGAAATACATGAAGACATACGTAAACACTTACATGAAGTAATACATGAAGACTTCGTTTCTGCTCGCCTCTCAAGCGTGTCACGCCGAATTCTCCGACCAAAAACATGCTTCGAACGGTCGCGTTAGAGAAGCCTGAAACACATTGTATGGCCCACACACTTTTTGTACAAGCCTTACGGTTTTCGGGATAATTAAACAAAAGGCAGTTTTGTGCTGTGTCATCTCATAAACGTCGTGCCACCGTCTGTCCCCTCTCTTGCCCCTTTACTTTACAAGAAAACTTCAAAAGTCGGTAGCATTTACAAATCAAAATCTAGACGCAGTAACGAGCCCGAATGCGAAGATTTTTAATTTTATTTGGATGCACAGCGTCTCGAACACAAAGCTGATGACCCATCCCAACCTAATTTCTAAATGTAGCTTGTAAGGAACTTATATCTAGGCCTGCTGTAGTATTAATTGCATATGGCAACATCAACATATAAGCTTAACCCTTTAAAGGCGAAGAGTATCCGTATTATATAAGGGCTCAGTGCGTACCGCGCTGTAAACACTCTCCACTTCAGTTATAAAAAGCAGTCTCTTAATGTTTTATAAGGCAAAAGTTGCTGTTTGTTCTGAGATCCGTACAAAACACATAAACGCAATGTGGGTACCACGTAGAATTTTTTAATGTTAAACCTGGTGGTACGTAAAGTTACCGCTAGGCCTTAAAAGGTTAAAGTGTCTTGTACGACTTTCGTGACAGTGGAATTGTGTTCAAAGCTGTGCATTTTGTATTTCATATGAAATATGTTTCGGAAGTTAACTCTATTTCCATCTTCAGGTATTTTTTATCACTGTACTGAACAGACGTGTAATAATTTTATGTTATAGTTTAATAGCAACGGTAGGGATTGAACCCGGAACCCTGAAAATATCGTACATTGGTAGTAGACGCTGTTCAGAGAATCCAGGTTTCGGTACCAGTCGGTCCCAACAAATGTAGAAGCTAGAACGTTACTGAAACTAACATTACGTACGGAGAAAAGAAAGTAAGTGCAGCTGTTAACGCCACTGTTGGCAGTACTACCCGTAATAAAAACATCGGAGTACTTTGTGCTGCTGGTAACATAACATTGATTCCATATAATGCGGCACTGTGTGGTGGGGCATGCCCAGTCGTTCCTTCCCTTTCTTTAGTGTTTCCATAAATATAACACCTGATCAGACGGTACTGAGTTCCGACCAAGTCAGTGGTGTGTAAGTTGATTCTGAAAACCTGGTGCCCCGACATTCTTTCCAAAACAAGCCTTTCGACTGTGGTTGCGGGGTTAGCTCTGGAGAACCTGTCTGGGGCGCCCGAGTAAGCGGTCTTTCTACTATGTGAGATCGTATGTTCTTTCAGTTCGCATGACACGAATGTAAGTGGTTAATGCATTTTATTTGGGCGTGCTTTTAAATTGTTTTACCTGATTTTACATTTTTCTTTGCATTTTAACAGTCTGCGCCTCTGGTCCGTTGTTTTAATTTATCGTTACGGTCATTTTGATGCGTGGAATGCTATTAAAGTTTGCATACGTTGTTTGAATATGTTTGTATATATATATATATAACAAATGTATATACACATATGTAGATACATATATATATGACATACATGTACGTCTTCTTGCTTTCCACTCGCTTCCATGTATTATTTTAATTTTTGGTACGGAACTCATAATATGAGAAAGTAGACCCTTGTAAATTTCTAGAAACTTACTTTGTGTATTTAGGAAATAAAAATATTTGCTGTATTTTTAATACATTCTTTAAAAGACCCGTTTTATTTCACACAAAGTGCCTTTTATTTCACAAATGTATCTCTTTTCGTCCAAAAAATATTTTTCTGAAAGCTTGCACTAAAAATAAATATCCCCCCCCCCTCCGCGAAAACTCGGTACAGTTGGACGCAGGACAGGTGGGGTGTAAAGGGTTAAGTTGGTAGCGTATAGAACGTAAGCCAGGTAAGCGGGGTATGGAGGGCGCACATGTGTTCTCGGGAATACGTGTGCTTTCTTTTCCAACGGCGCGACAGCCCTTACTGGGCCAGGGTCTCCTCATTATCGAGGCTTCACGATCACACTCAGACACTCCACACATTCGGTAGGACTCCTCTGGACGATTGATCAGCCCGACGCAGAGACCTCTACCTGACGACACACAACACTCACAAGAGACAGACATCCGTGCCCCCGGCGGGATTCGTACCCACGATCCCGGCAAGCGAACGGCCGCAGACCCACGCCTTAGACCGCGCGGCCACTGGGATCGGCATATTTGCTTTGTTAGCTTTGCTAAATTGTCGAACAAGCCTTCTTCTTGTTTTCAGGCAAATACTGTACTTCAGAAGGGAGAGTTTAGTTACGGAAGGATCTTAAGTGTAGAATTCTTTCTCAAGGAAGCAATCAGTCACAGCCAACCTCTCTTGATTTGATTTTTATTTCAGAGCTACCAGGTTTCGGCTTTCATGAAGCCGTCTTCAGGTGCTACGTTTTTGCAACAACGGAATGGTCTCTACTTAATTTGAGGGGAAGGTCTTCTCATTTACAAATGTAAAAAATATACAATGTAAAATAATTTTATAAAAATATGGAACATGATAAAGGGATAAAATGGTATTAAAAAAAAGTAAAGCAGCCCCATTACAGGCCTGGACAGGCCCAAAGGGTTCCAGGAGGTCGAGGCTCCCAGATTTCTAGACAAGCAGCACATGAAGGTGGTAGGTTGTCAGCCATACGCACCGGCCACCCTTACCCCCCAGGAAATATTCCTGGTACTCATTTCTGTTAGAGGCTGAGTCGAGCCTAGCGCCATAGTGCGACCGACAGGATTATGCCAATGAAAAAACCCCACTGACACCATCGGGAATCGAACCCGCGACCTGCCGGTTTGTAGCGCAGTGCCTCAACCAACTGCGCCACCGCGGCCCCAAAATGGTATTAAGGTAGATAAGAATCGTGAAATCGTCGACCGTGAGACCCAAGCTGAATAATGACGATGCTGTAGTGGCATCAGTATTCCGCCTTAATGAGTTGTGTGCATTTTCTTGTTTTCTTATTGTATTATAATTAGTTTCCGATGGGTGTTTATCAGCTTTTGTGGAAAGCTGGTATCATTTTATCTTTTTATCATGTTCCATATTTTTAAGCAGTTCTTTTACATTGTATATTTTTTACATTTGTAAAGGAGAAGGCCTTCCCCTCAAATCGAGTAGAGACCATTCTGTTCTTGTAAAAACGTAGAGCCTGAAGATGGCTTCATGAAAGCCGAAACCTGGTAGCTCTAAAATAAAAATCAGATCAAGAGAGGTTGGCTGTGACTGACTGCTTCCTAGAGAAAGAACCGTGTATCTGAACGCCAACGGGGATGATGAATATTAAGTTTATTAAATCTTAATTGTACTTTGTACGTTTCGTATATTTATGATACAAAACTTAATTTATTGCATTACAGCCATAGTTCAACTTAACGCACTTGGGTTATGATATCAGTGTGTTCTTAACAATGCCCCTGGGTCGGTAACCACTTGCTGTACTTTGTGTAGCTCTGTGGTAGTGCCTGGCGATTTATGGAATAGGTTAATTACAGAGACGATTAAAAAAATAATATTGCGTGGTAAATGCGTGGCAGTTGTCGGGGATATCAGCTGTATATTTGTAAGCACGATATTTGAAACACACAAGTAACAACATCACATAGCCATTGTCGCCCGTTTAAGGCACAAAACGTTGTACTGGACTCGGCTGTAAAGTATCCAGTCACAGACGTTAGGACTACCAGTGTCCTTTCAGTTTAAAACCAGTGGCGCCCGGTGTCACGCGTAATTTTCTGCCCTCGCCAAAGGATATAATTTTTGCCCGTGCAACTGGGCCAGCTTTTGCCCTGAGTACTTCGGTTTTCCTCTGTCACTATCATTCAACTTATGCTCCATATTTATTCTTTTCTACCATCGACGCTACATAAACTTGGCAGTTGACAGTGGCCTTTAATGAAACACTTCCCTCTGTAAACAAATTTAAAAAAAGAACCCATAATTGTATCTTACAAATTCTATCTTCCCACATGATTTAAGCACACCAGCAGGAACAGCGCCAGCACGTCTGCTCCTTACCCGGGAGTACATCGTGTAGTTCCCTACCGGCTACCCAGTCAGGCAGTGTCATTCCTGCCCGTTCACCACTCCAGTCCTGTCATATGTGAAGTGTGTTGTGTAAGTGCTTACTAGGTCCACTAGGAAGGTCTAGGCATGGATGGGAGGACAACATTGAAGTGAATCATAAAGAAAAAGTTGGCTGGCATGAGCGGAGTTCGTCTGGCGCGGGGTAAGGGTGCGTGGCGGGCTTCTGTGAATACGGTAATGAAGCTGCGAGTTCCATACAATGCGATGAATTTATTGACTAGCTGAGGAACTGTAAGATTATCAAGAAGGGCTTAGTTTTTTTTAAGTGGTGAAGGGCCCCGCAGCAGACGCTACGGACGCACTGCAGCCATGAGGCTTATTGTTCAACCCTATGATGAAGATGATTATTTTTTGTCCTTTTCCTAGTAATGGAGCACCAGTGGAATGAAATTGACAGGGGAAAACCGAAGTACTCGGGGAAAAACCTGTCCCAGTGCCACTTTGTCCACCACAAATCCCACATGGACTGACCCGGGATCGAACCCGGGCCTCCGCGGTGGGAGGCCGGCGGCTTACCGCCTGAGCCTACGTAGTCATGTTCGACATTATGTAACTTCATAGTGAATAAGTGTCCTACAACAGCTAATTGACCAATCATTTATAATCTCACTTCGTCATACATATCGTACCAGTTGATACAGCAATGTTAAATAATCCATGAAGAGAGCTTTATAGAACCCATGTCAGATATGTGCTTTTATTTTAAGTCTTAGAAGGGGCAGAGCGCTCTTTTTCTTAGATTTTGCTTTTTATGTAAGGTTTTATATTCAGGCTCATAAATTGTCAATTACGCAAGGTGAGATCTGAAGCCGTGACTTGAGTTTGCGAAGCGCGATGTCTGGTTCAGATAAAGACGTGGGAGTCTGGCGTCTGAGTCACCGCATGACACGCCCTGCTCCTGTTACAAACCGATTAACTCTTTCGCATCATGGAGCAGAAACTAATGTCCTTCTGCCGTTACGGAATTCTTAATTCTCAGGTCTAGCCACAGAAATGGCCACTTTTTGTTTTGTGGTGAAAAACAATTATGTACTCGCATATAGCTATGTGGTAGCGAAGGAACTGACAGTGTAGCTTATACGTACATGCAACAGATGCCAGCTTCGTCATGGGTTTACAAAGGGAAGGAATGTAAAACACTGCTCACCGCTTTCCTTATTTATAAGGAAAGTTTGACTTTGTATCATGTCCGAAAGCCTTTTCTTCCCTTTGGAGCAGTTATCGTCAAAGGCGGTCTGTTTAACATGCCTCTCGAGCAGTGGTTGCCAAAGTGTGCTCCGGGCATCCCAACGAATCCGCGAAAATTTCCCAGGGGATACATTTCTGTAATGGCTACTTAAAAGTTTAATTATTTTTTTAAATTAAAAGAATAATGCTTTTTGAGTATAATCGCGAAACTTATTCAAGTGGCGATGCGTTTATTTCGTTTGACCGTTAGATTATCTAGTTAAGAACCCCCTGCATCGAAGAAGCGAGCGACAATCAGTTTAACCCTTTAAAGACGAAACATATCTGTTTTATATAAGGACTCAGTGCGTACCGCGCTGTAAACACTCTCCACTTCGGTTATAAAAACCAATCTCTTAATGTTTTATAATGCAAAAGTTGATGTTTGTTCTGAGATCCGTACAAAACACATAAACGCAATGTGGGCACCACGTAGAGTTTTTTAATGTTAAACCTGGTGGTATGTAAAGTTACCGCTAGGCTTTAAAAGGCTAATTAAGGTCAAATCATGCAATGAATTGTTACATATGCTGCCGGTCTGTAGGCGTAGGTGTTTGATTACAAAACTGTGTTGCGTGTAGATGCAGAAAGAAAAATATGCGCGTTAAATCAACAGACTTGCATTGTTGCATCTGCTAGGGATTTAAGAGTGTCGAGCTGTGACTTCCACCACCACGTATCACCAGTTCAGTTCAGTCGCAGTTCATCTGGCGTTAGCATAATGAGGCCTACAAGGGAAGTAAAGTATTTATTTTCATTAGCTACGGTAGTGTCAATGAAATAACGTGCAGTAACACAAATGTTAATTTCGGTTTTTATTTACCATGGGTCAGTGGCTAAAAAGAGGTAGTTTAAGTAAACAATGCAGCACCACTGGAGTAAGTACAGGTGCAACCGACGTTGTAAGTGAATCTCAACGTTTTATTTCGCCATCCAGTATTGACAGTTCAAGAACTGCAGAAAGTAGTAAAAAAACTGAAGTACAGTTATTCTTATTTGTCTGTGGGGTGTACTATGCAGGTAACGGAATTACCCCTGATGCCCTGTGCGTCTTGTATAACAGAGTGTTACCAAACAGTTCTACGTTACCTGCCAAACTTCGTACACGTCATGATACTAATCACCCTGCATATAAGCAGAAGGTATTGGTTTTATAAGCCGTAAGCTTGAGACATTAACCCTTTAAAGACGAAGTGTATCTGTTTTATATAAGATCTCAGTTCGTACCGCGCAGTAAACACTACCCATCTCAGTTATAGAAAAGAATCTGCTAATGCTTTATAAGGCAAAAGTTGCTGTTTGTTCTGAGATCCGTACAAAACACATAAACGCAATGTGAGCACCGTGTAGGATTTTTGAATGTTAAACCTGGTAGTACGTAACCTTACCGCTAGGTTTCAAAACCTTAACAGGCTGTCAGGGCCTTGCGGTGAAAAGGGCAAAAACTGATAACGAAAACGCCCGAGGCTTCCTACAGAGTGAGTTACCGTATTTCACTTGCGGTAGAAGCCTGTACAGTTGCAGAAACTCAAATGAAACCGTCTTTAGTATCATAAATGGTTACATGATGGAACATGAAGTCAGTCAGAGAAGGGTGTGGATGTGTGCACCACTGGGAGCAGAGAAATGGCAGGAAAAACGTTAGGGGTGGTGGTGCGTATCAAATAGTTGGCGTCGTCTTGTTTTGTAGTCTCTGTGTGCTCCATCGACAAGCCTGTGTTGCGAAAATGGTGGAAAGAGGCCCACAGACTGTGTTAGATGATGCTGTAAAGGTAGTGGGCGACATTAACATTTTAAAGCCTAGCGGTAACTTTACATACGACCAGGTTTAACATTAAAAAATTCTACGTGGTGCCCACATTGCGTTTATGTGTTTTGTACGGATCTCAGAACAAACAGCAACTTTTGCCTTATAAAACATTAAGAGACTGGTTTTTATAACCGAAGTGGAGAGTGTTTACAGCGCGGTACGCACTGAGTCCTTATATAAAACAGATACGCTTCGTCTTTAACGGGTTAAATGTAGGCCACTTAGTGCCAAAGTGTTTAAATTACTTTGCGAAGACATGGACAGTGAACACACAACGCTGCTGCGTAGCACAGAAATAAGGTGGCTGTCTAGGGGAGAAGTTCTTGTTAACGAGTTTTTGAACTTCGCTCGGAAATTTATTCTTTTTTTTTATTTATTAAGCGTTTTATCTTTCTCACTGTTTGGTAAGTACATTTTGGCTGCAGAAATTGGCATACTTAGCAGACATTTTTACAAGAATCAATAAACTATATCTCCCATGTCATGTCATTCCATGTCAAACGTGTCGATATTCACAAGAAGGAACAGAATTTCGTCTCTTGAGCGTAAACTTGGATTTTTGGACTGGGGTGTAGAAAATAAGCAGTGTGAGTGATTTTGAAATCTAAATGACTTTTTGATAGAAACAGAATCTAGCCTGAAATAAGCTATTTATGATAGCCTCGTATGGTTTGCAACAGGCGTTTCAGATATACTTCTTTTCTTCTACCGATGACGCTAATGGTGTCCGAAATACATATTGTGTTTCAGAGAAACCGGATGGCTTGTCTGTGCAAAATTACGAGTGTTTGATAGATATTACATCTGCTACTAATTTGAAACAGAAATTCATTGAGCTTCTTCTGGTTGAATTCTGGTGCAGTCTCTTTCAAAAATATCAGCAAGTGTCTAAATATGCAGTGCTCAGGTTTCTTCCGTCTCCCACAACTTACGTGTGCGAAGCTGAATAGTCAAGGTATGCGCCAACGAAATCTGAATATCGCTGCAGACTGGGTGTCGCATTCGACATGAGAAGTCAGTTGTCTACACTCATTCTCAAGTTAAATGGCTGGTATTTACGTATGTTATGCGGATCTCAGAACAAACAGCGATTATTTCCCTATACAGCGTTAACTGGCTGGTTTTTATAACCGAGACGGAGTGTGTTTACTGCTCTGTACGAACTGAATTTTTAAATGTAATTCAAGTTAATTTTCGTCTTTAAAGTTTGTTCGCGACAGAACAGCGCCCAGA
This sequence comes from Coptotermes formosanus, assembly GCA_013340265.1. Taxonomy (NCBI): domain Eukaryota; kingdom Metazoa; phylum Arthropoda; class Insecta; order Blattodea; family Rhinotermitidae; genus Coptotermes; species Coptotermes formosanus. The sequence goes on from BLKM01001502.1 coordinate 1,685,227, forward strand.
CAGGCTACGGAACTACACTCGCCCCGCTCCCCCATTGTTAGGGTATAAGTGGCTATTTTCCTGAAGGTAAAGTAACCAGGAGCGTGAAACTGGCCTTATCTCGCCTAGTTAGGAGACAAGGAATGCCTGGAACTAGGTAATCATAAACATGCCTACACATTCAGTATGAAAGTATTTTCATATGAACAATTGCACACATGCGAACCGTGCGAATGTTTAATGTTGCATGTGGCATTTACTGTAGTAGGGATTCATACTAGTTGGCATTACGGCAGAAGTGGACCGCTGATTTATGTAAACAGGAATTTACAATGATTATCATCATCATCATCATCATCATCTCCTTTATGTAGGGTATTCACACTTCTATACCTGAAACAAACCGTGTTTCTAGGATATACAGTGTGACAGCTATTCTGCGCGTACTGTTAATGGTGCATATAGCACTGTCTTCAATATTAAACTCTTTTGTGCTTCTACATTAGCACTTTCCGCAGTATGTGTGCTGTGCCCAATATAGCTGTTTTCTGTAGTTCCTTCATATCATGCTTTCCTGGTATGCTGCTCAAATATTTTCTTAAGGATTTTGAAATGGTTGCAGTTGCTCCTATTATTAATGGCATCACCTTTGTTTATTATTATTATTGCGGGCGCACTAAAATGTTTCTATAAAAGTAAGCGTCATAAATTCTTGCTAGAACTTATTGTGCTAATTGAAATATGGGGTTTGTCCCACAACATGATTTGTGTACTCATACTTTATGATGCAGGGTTGACGCATTCCTCCTTCGAATAAGGATGCGTTGTGCAGAAGCGTTTGGAGACTTCACCTGCCCTGGTTGAGGGCTGTTTCTAGTAATTACGTTGCAGATATTAATATCTGAATTAGTTACAGAAGTTAGGCGGGCGAATTCGTAAGGCAGCCTACAGTTAGCAAACTACAGAAACTGTTGATTTCACAGCTATGTTTACGTGTTATCTTAAATTCAGCTACATTCTAAGACTGCTTATTAAAACACCACTTTATATTAGTCAAAAGAATCCTGTTTATTGGATAAATATTCTCTAAATTCGAAATTTAACTTCCAGACATGGGATTGTTGTAGTCGCATTAATTTTTGTAGGTGGCCTCAGACGACTTATATTGTTTTCAAAAGTCGTTGAATTTTCGACAAAACATAGGCACATTGTTTGTTCGGTAGCTTCTCCATATTTCTGGCGTAATTACTGAAGATTATTTGAGATGGGTTCCAGAAAATGTAGGGTGCCAGTGTGAATTTATAGAATTTGCAACCGATGATGTTGCATTGAGGAGTATTTATGTGTAGCTATGAGACTATCTGTATATACATATATCTACGAGTCTTTACGAAAAAAAAATGGCCGACTTAAAGGAGAAAATTACGCCTCTGCCCTTTTTCCGTCACACTGTAGTCTGTGAAAGTTCTCAGATCGGGTCCGTCGCGACCTCTTTGCTGTACCGCCCTCATACATCGCGAGGCAATGATTTCTGTGCAGACAGTAGCTGTTGCAGTGGTGGCCATATGGCATCGATAATAAGAGATTCTCCGATATTGGCCGTATAATCAAAGTCTGGCTTTCAAGAGGGCTGGAGACCAAAGCTTACCCCTTACTTGAATTCGGTTGCTAGATCTACGTGAAATTAGCATTAGATTCGCCTACCGGAAAATAGTAAAAAGGCAACTGACAGTTCTGACAGATTTAATGGAGCCAGGTACCCGGACTGCTGTGTGCCTGCCTCTGAATGCAATTGAAATCACAGTGTTATTTCGGTGGAAGAACGCTTAATACTGTTTGTTGATGGCATAGCGCAGCAGTGTGTAGGTAAGAATGTAACAGTAAAGTCATACTGCCTGAGAAAAGTGGACCGCAGTTAAGTATTACAGAGCGTCTCTCGCAACAGGGCCCAGATTAACACAGTAATGACACTTTGGCTTCTTCGTTTTTGATATGCCGATGTCAATTTAAATAAAATAATTTTAAATCATTCTGATTACTTACCAAGAATCATTCAAGGCAGATCGACGTCATTTTTAAGCTCACTGAATTTGTACGTTTGTCGCTATGGGTCGTCGAAGAGTGACGATTTTTCAATAATTTCTTAATAATGTTATTTTCAAGTGACCTTTGTTTTCTGTCACAGTTAAGTTGATGTAAAAGCATCTGACTCGGTTCGACTAATTCTTCTTCTTCTTCTTCTCCTCCTCCGTCTCCTCCTTTTCCTCCTCCTCCTCTTTCTTCTTCTTCAAAAACAGCCGCATTAGCATCGGTATTTTTTTAAGTTACTGAAACACGCATTCAGTTACTGCGTCGACCATTGTCAATTGTCAGCTTTTTATTTCATACTTACGACGTTTGCGGAGTTAGCCGTACCCCCCACTTGCCCCCGCCCCTTGACGTGTATAAAACATAGGACGTGGGACAGTGGAATTATACGGTATAATAGTTAGGCAGCGTAATAAATAATTTCGAAAGCCTGTAAGAATGATTACGTGTTAAATGTATCAGTGTTAGGAAACTACGAGTTTCTGAAATATTCAGATACAGTAAAATGTTTACTTTACGAATTAGTATCAAGTCGGGAAAACTGTCGAACTTACAAGGTTCTGTAGGCGATTTCTGAATGTACAGCTGTTGAAACGTGAGCTGGGGTGTCCCAGGTAGTGCGGGCACTATTCCACGGGCTGGACGACCCAGCAGTCATCGTTCGTTTCCCGGCAGAAGCAAGATACTCTTGTTTTCACCAAAACGTCAAGTCCCTCTCTGGGGCCCACCCAACCTATTCAACGGATGCCCGTGGATTATTCCCGGGGGTAAAGCGGCCCGGTAATGAAGCTGACCGATCATTTTCATCTAGTGCCGAAATTCGAATGAACGGAGCTATGCCTCCTCGTCAACATATGTCTTCATGGCCATGAACAGGGATGATTTTATCTTTGTTTAAACAAGGCACTTATAACTGGTTTCATTCTCAGGGTGAAGGTGGGCGATAGCCAGGTAAAGATGCTCTGCATTTCATTACATAACACGTGTAGAGGGAGGGAGAGGCGGGTGTACCCTCGCTTTTTTTAATTTCTGCACTGGACGGGGTGAGTCGTTAACTTGTCTTACACGGTGACTTTTACCTCAGATGTTTGATCCCTGGTGCACACTCGGCAGAAGGCAGGGAGGGTACCAGATTCGGTCTGATCACGTGATGCAGTGTCTTCACTACTGTCGGGAATCGAATCCCTTTCTCCGCCCGTCTATTCCGTAGTCTAGTCGCTGTCCCCACGATGTCGCCTTTCAAAGTATCGCTGGTAACATCATAAAGGGAGTTGCTATCGGCCTAGGAGTAACAGAATTCTAACAAATGCCTGGGAAGCTACCAAGTGACACACACAAACCCGACTATTTTGTGAACCCTTGTTTCCAAGGTAAGCAAACTGAACAGAAAACCTAGCGTATGCATGTACATAAGACCAGCCCGCGTGTCTTTACCGCTTCCTTGGACTGTAAGGGAAATGAATAGGTACAAAAAGAAATAGGTAAAGAAAGTAAGATGTTCGAAAAAAGCTATAGTGTTAAAAATTTCAACACGGATCCAATCACAAACAAAATACCATTTGATTAACCGGATCAGAGGCTATTGATCAACACAGAGGGTCTTACTCCTTGCTCGCTCACGGTTAATCAAGGTAGTAATGTGTAAAGTTAGTCTTTTTTCCCCGTTTTTACATTAAATTCGGTGTGGACGTGTGGTAAGTCCTGTGTTAGACTTTGCTTCCTCACTATGTACCATTCCCATGCACTTTGGGGTTACTTAAAAACAATGCGCGCTCTCGTGTCAGTTATGTAAACTTCACTGCATGATTCCGGTAGTTTATTGAATAACGTAAAATGTTTCCAGTTCCCTAGAAGGTACGGCAGTGCTTTGCTTTTGACTGTTCTAATCTACGAATAGAATCTGATGTTACTAGGAATTCAGTTCCTGCCGCTGATGTTTTTGTTCCAAAACGACTTTGGTTCGTTGATCTTTGTAATAAAGACGCGATGCACTTTTTATGAGGTGGGAATTGTATTTTTTAAATATTATTTAGAGTCCTCTCAGAATTCCCGGACAATTTGACCCCTAGGGTGAATGCAAGACGGTGCTCCGAAACGTGTGGAACCAGCGTCGCATCGTAAAACGTCCAGTGCCTTTATTATCATGCACCAGGGTCAAGGTAATGTCACTAATTTGATTTTATAAAATCGCTGCTTAGAACAGTTTTTATCGCGCGACTACTAGTTGTACCGGCAGTTGGCGTCGTCGACCGATGTGTAACAAGGAAGCTTTCCGCGGCACTCAACATTTGCTGTCACCGCGAAAGCAGAACCTATATGTATAGCTCTGTGTACTTATTGCAGGGATACAAAGTATGGCTGGCATCAGTAAACTTAAGCTACGTTTGTTTTTGACTTTAAAGTACACTGTAATGAATATTGTATATTCGGAGTAGCTGTTCTTTAGGACAAGTATTGTAACAAATTTATTCCAGGTTGTTTACTTATTATTGTCGTTCTAAATACCGGAGATAAGTTACGAAAAATTTCGGCATTGTTTGGTTAGCCGTGTAGATGGCGGTGGAAATTTGAGTCGGAAGAAGGAGCCTTATTATCCGGCCGAAAAGTTTCACATCGAAACAGCGCCGAATTGCGGAGATGTGTTTTCGTTAAAATTTGTTGCTGCAGCTTCAGGTAATCGGTTTAATTTCTCGTAAGTTAAATTAAATTTTGTTTTTATAATAAAGGCGTTAACCTATGCGTTAACTAACAGGATGAGAAATAATGTAATACACGCGAATCATTATGGTTGCTGCAGATTTCGTTATTTGTGAATTCATTTACTGTTTCATGTCACTACTTAGAGGAGATTTGATTGGATGTGATTCGAGTTATATTCACAAGAGGAAATGCTGACTCAAAGAAAGGAGGAGGCCCAATCACATTTTGTTGCATACAAGCGAAGTAGAAGGGGTAGGCTGATTAAAACTGAAAACAGGTGTAGGAGAATTTTCCAAATGTTATTTCAATGTTAAAGCTGTGCTCCATTCGTAATATCGTTTCGTCTGAAATAGAGTTTCTTCAACATTTTCCTAAAGTATGGTCTTTTGAAGGAATTAGGATTATCATATTATTCCTGTAGTGTTTGTACATTATGTAAAAGCATAGTTCTCTACCTGTCTGGCCGATTCATCTGTCTGCGTGTGTACACTTATATGCGCTTATATATATATATATATATATATATTTGTGTAACTTACGGAAAAACTGCACAGCTGTGGGGGCGCACATAAACACGTTTTACGGTCAGAGTTTTAAAGTGTTTGTGCGAAAGTATTTTGGGGTATCAAAGGAAGTTCGTAGATTCTGACTACCCAGATAGTAAAAAAAGACATGTCCACGGTTGTATGAATTTGTATGTAGGCATATATGTGTGAGGATTCATTTCTGTGTGTGTATATGAACCCCATACGTATGCATGTATGTACACGTATAGACGGGCATAACCATCATGCAGCAGCTAAAGGCAATAAGACTTAGTCTCCTGGCTCCAGATACGCAAATGTGAAAGCAACAGGGCACTCGAGGGATTTTATATGAGTTTTGGGTTAGGCAGTGTAGTGTCACTGGTATGGAGGCATGAAGCAAAGTATGAAAAGTGTGGCCGGGAAGATGTCGCTTGTCGTTCGATGCACAGGCGTCTTGGATGTTAAGACCTGTCTTTTTGCAGGTATGTATGTCTTTTGTAAATAGGAAGCATTTGACTGAATAAAGGTGTAAAAAGCACGTACGTTCCACGCATCTGCAGTAACAGATTGAAAGATACTTTGAGTAAAGATGAGCGCAAGGAAAGGAAAATATATGTGGCTAACGTAGCAGGCGAACGACACGTTGTGTGATTTGGACTCAGGCGAAGGGAAGCATTCGAAACAGAACAACGAAATAAAGAGCTAGTGATAAAAACTTGACAGAATGTAAAGATATGTATGCGTTTTCCCTAGTCGCATAATAAAAAATCTTTCTGTATATGAAAACAATTCTTTTCTTTTATTCATGTTCTTCAGATTTTATATTCAGGTTGTTCAAGTTTGTTTTCTGGCCGTGTGTTGGCGATCCCATGCACAAATATAACAGTCAAATTCTGTTGTAGTCATAGTAAATTTCTCCGACTTATTTTCAACTGGCCCACATTTTATGGTTGTAAATTACAGCACACATTGTATGGAATTGTCGCATTTAACCTTTTAAAGCCTAGCGGTAACTTTACATACGACCAGGTTTAACATTAAAAAATTCTACGTGGTGCCCACATTGCGTTTATGTGTTTTGTACGGATCTCGGAACAAACAGCAACTTTTGCCTTATCAAACGTTAAGAGATTGGTTTTTATAACCGAAGTGGAGAATGTTTACAGCGCGGTACGCAGTGAGTCCTTATAAAACAGATACGCTTCGTCTTTAAAGGGTTAATTATGCACAACCCACAAGTACACAAAATATTCAGCCTTTGCGGCATATCATACTACAGGTCTACGTAAATTAATCGGTTTGTTTTCTAATATAAATTTACCTTTCGTCCTCTACCCCTTTCCGCTTTCCCCCACGAATTGTAATAAGTTTAAGCAGAAACTTATTTTTCTTAGTTTAACAGCGAGTTCACTGGCTTTTACAAATGTGATAGTCACTCTATCCGGATTTACTTGGGAACCTTCTCAGAAGCTATTACCGCAGTAGACGTTTTGCCTTCGGACATCTATGACGTAACATGTAAAAGGGGATAGCAAGAATTAATGATTTGGAAGAAACATAATATGTAAACAGAATAATAACAAAAAGAAAATTGGAACGACACATTCTGAAGCAAAAGCAATTGATTTTGTGCGATTTATGGTGTACATATTACAGACTGGGGGGAGAAGGGAATGTTGGTAGCCAGTGATAGTTACTTCTGTGGCCACTCGCCCGTTAAAGTAACAAATTGCTGGGTACGAAAAGCCCTCAAGGAAGGTGATAGTGACGTGAGTGCTACTGTGGGTTTGTGGGAAACTATTTTTTTTACTCCATCTTAACTGAAAACATTCCACCCACCTACTTATTACGCAGTCAGGGTATTTTGTTTTGGTTCTGGGATGGGTTTTGTGTCCCCACGGGGAGAAAGTCCGGCTAAGGTCCATTATGCTTCATTACAAGGAGCGTTCCGACATTTCTTGTTACAAGATCTCTCCAGTCTTATACAAATGCGTCCTGCGTTGTGGATTGTTTGAAGATACACGTATGTTTAGATAATGCTACTCGGGGAGTGGGTGTTACTTGAGCGTTATGTTGTGGAGACACAATTTTATTAGTTTCCGAATATTACACGTATCGAAGTAAATTTATACATGACAGTTAAAATGTGCTTGACCTTTTAAAACCTAGCGGTAACTTTACATAATACCAGGTTTAACATTAAAAAATTCTACGTGGTGCCCACATTGCGTTTATGTGTTTTGTACGGATCTCAGAACAAACAGCAACTTTTGCCTTGTAAAACATTAAGAGATTGGTTTTTATAACCGAAGTGGAGAGTGTTCACAGCGCGGTACGCACTGAGTCCTTATATAAAACAGATAGGCTTCGTCTTTAAAGGGTTAAACAGATGTGCTGGATGTTAGTTTTTTTTCTGTGGAGGAGGTCCCCGCAGCAGACGCTACGGACGCACCGCAGCCTTAAGGCTTTTTGTCCTTTTACAAGTAGTGGAGCACTGGTGGAATGAAACTGACAGTGGAAAACCTGTCCGAATGCCACTCTGTCCACTGCAAATCCCACATGAACTGACCCCGGGATCGAAACCGGGCCTCCGCCGCGGTGGGAGGCCGGCCACTAAACACCTGAGCCATGGCACGGCCGGATGTGAGTGTTGCGGTTTTGACAGCCGTGGTCTTGCCAGCGCTGGTCTTCTGCGATATGACGCTGCGCCAGTGGGTAATCAGTGCCCGGCGTTTCGAAAGCACATAGCATCTTCGGAACAGAGTCCACAGAAGTAGAGGGATATCTGGATTGTTAAAAAAATTGAGCAAAAACATGAATCCATGAAATAGTGGATACCCCGTGTGAATGAGTGATAAATTGCATTTTCGGCATTATTCCAATTCGTCTGTTATTTGTACACATTGGTTTCATTCATTATCTTCTAACACATCCACAATAAGTAATGTCACGTGTTCTTACCATACCGTTGTATAAACGACCATTTTCACCACTGCTTCAGACTGGTTGTAACATTAACTTAGCAGAATTATTTTCAAGTAAAGTATTCTTTAGCTAGCAGCTACGCGTCAGGTGGTTGAATGGCGAGTCAACCAACGTTTCGAGGACCATCTCTGTCCTCGTCATCACGGAACTGACTACCCACCACTCTACAGTATCGGAATGTCGCAGCTGAAACACTACTCACAGTGCACTTTATTTTATTTCCATCTCTGAGACCAAGATAAATTGCCCCATCATCTGTTAACGAATTACCGGACACCCTGGTGTGTTGTCATCCATCTAGCCGTCTGTATCTCCAGTATGATTACACAAGATTGCGCTCTGAGTTCAGTTCTGGTGACAGCTTGCATAAACATTTCGGGCAGAGATCACACAACAAATGACACGGAGGCATAGAAGTCTTTCATTTCGAGTTAGCTCGTCCCGGTTTGATGATTCCGCGAGATTTGAGATCTCCCCAACATTCATGTTGAGGATTCAGGTAATATGGCAGGCGTATTTATCCCCGACTTCCCGAAAGAAAGAACTTCCTTCATTGGCAAAGGTTGAGTCTTTTTAGAATTCCTTAACCTAATCCTTGCTACTTAAAAATGAAGGCAGCACGTTCCTTCGAAACGTCGGGGATCAATAAACCTACCACTCAGTGTAACAAATCAAAGTACTGCAATCAGCCTGTCATTTGGTCGATTTTCTGGTGGATTTCCTCAGTCCCGTGATTGTACTTGGCCGGTGGTCACGATTCGAAGCACCATAGAGTGGTTAAACGTGTGGTGTTTGTTTCTGTAAGTAATTTAGACCAAAAGTACGAAGTGTCTGGCCCCCCTCTCCCCGTGGGATAAGACCCAAGATTTTTCTTTTAGAGTCCCAAGAGTCGAGGTGAATGTTGAGTACAGGTTCAAATATAAACATTAACAAGAAAGAATTGCTTCTTGTCCGATTTGAAGGTGTAAGACGCACTTGGCGACCATTACGCTGTCGCCTTGACCCTGCCGCAGAAGTATCCTTCAAAGCCTGGACTGTGAACGGTCGAAACAAACTTGTTACAAAGCAGATGCTGTTACACCAGTTAACTGTGTGTATCGAGTTTGGTTTAGTTTCTGGAGAGTAAATTAAGTTTTTGTTTGAGACACTACAACAAACTCGACTGCTCTGTGCAGAAACTTAAGACTATAGCTAGCATATCAGTGAACGGGCTGGCTGGAGGGTAGTAAAGCTGTGAACAAGTATTTGAAAAGTAAACCTTTCGAATCTCCACCGTCTGTTTTTAATGCGGTGTTTTGTACTTCTCTGAACATGTAGGGATCTCCAGGACAGTGTCTTGCAGTAGGCTAGGCCACAAGACTGCAGCCTTGTGTAAAAGCTACAGTCTTGTGGCTTACGCGATGTAACTCAATCTGTGCGTACAGCGAGAAGGGATGGGGTAGGATGGGGAGAGATGTTTTGTTTAACGACGTTGTCAGTTGCTAATATTATATGACGTAGGTGGGAGGTGAATGAAATATGAGTGCGGAGTATGGGTGGATTGATGCTGAAGTGAAAAATGGAGTTCTCTGAGAAAAACGTCTACGACTGCCATATTCTCAATCCTAAATTCCACGTAGAATAGCCTGGAATTGAACCCGGACTTCTGCTGTGAGAGACCGGCTGCTAACCCGCTGGGCTTCGGCACAGCCGTAAAAAACAGTGCATATAAACTTGGAATCAAGAAACTAAACAAATTCCATAACGTGTTTCGAAGCCGCGGCCGTCTAAGATTTTATGTTTTTTATGGAGCTGAAGCAAACATTAACAACCATTGCCTGATACCTAATTTTTAGTTGTGGTTTGGCACATGTGATTTGAATGTTTGTGGGCAGGGGTTTATTTCACAACCCTCTCAGTGACTTACACTTTTAAATTATAGGATGATTCTGAGTGATGAACCGGAAAGAATATGGAATGGTTAATCGTGACCTGGTCGAGTTACCATGCCATAATTGTGAAGGTAGTGCCGCATGGCGCACAGCAGACACACTACACTCCAGGACTCTTACCGTGGAGTGAGAAAAAATCGGCCAGCGGTCGGATGGATCTCGACAACGGTTTGAAAGTGGCCCGCGCCTGCGTGTTAAGATTTCAACAAATCGCGTTATGTCTTTGTTTTCTGTATACATTTACATCATAAATATAATTTAATTTCTCGTAAACTTATACTCAGTTTAAGGGAAATAACATTTTCGGACATGCCTTTTTTTTTGTGTTTTGTGTGGATATCAGAACAGACAGCGGGTATTTCCCTATACAGAATTAACTGACTGGTTTTTATAACCGAGACAGTTTGTTTACTGCGCGGTACGGACTGAATCTTTACATATAATTCAGTTAACGTGTTTATTTAAATGATTAATGCTGGATTTGTTAGCTTCCTTAACTCTCGGGATCTGTACTCTTCTGGTATGTTACGCAGCGTAGATTGGTAGTTTGTTACCGACGTTTTGGGGCAAATTTAACTCAATTTTTGTGTAAACTTACTTTTGTATATTTACAAATTTGGTATGGGAAGTAAATACTTACACACACATATGTATATTATATCCGTAAAATTCCTCTAAACTAGCCTTATCACCTATCTACTTACGGCCTAACTCATATCAGCAATAGGCTTTGTCCCTTTCGTCTTGTCTTTTATCTTTCTTTCATTGTTTTATTATTCTCTTTTTTTGGCAGGCACAAGAAACATTACTTGATGACCTTGAAATCGAAGGGAGTGTAGTAAATCTGTACAGCAAGCCATTTTTGTCGACTAAAAATTCTTGTCTTATGCTTGTATGTGTTTTCTCTGTTGTGTTGGAATTTGCATGTCTAGGGCGGAGTAAAGCACTCTCGTCTGCTCCCATTCAGCTGGTTGCATAGTTCTCATCAGAAGTTCGCGGAATACCCATTCAACGTGAACGGTTTACCGACGTCTCTGTAGATGGTTAGTACAAACAGACGCAAAGTAGAGCAAGGTGCAGTGAATAATACTTGAGTATATTCTACAGTACCCGACAGGTCTTGTCCTGTTTGGAGATTCTGTTTCATGTGAAATGTTCATTACAAGGAATAAGTTCAGTTGCTGCAGAATTTTAATGGCAAAATGTCGACATCGTAATATGAAGGGCCATTGTTCTGTGGGAATGTGTGCTGTATTTTCATTACAGGTTTTTGTGTGGTTGTGTTTTTTAAAAGACAAAGTCCTTTGTGCCACTTTTGCCCAAAATGTGTTGAAAATAACGTTGCTGGAATGTTAGTTCCAGAAGACAGTCTTAATTAAGTTGAAATCACCATTGAGGGCTGAAACGTTACGTGTAGCCAGATATAAATTTGATTTCAGCTGAACTTCTCTGAGCAGACAGCAGACGTGTTCACGCTGCAGTAAGGAGAGAATCACTGTATCAGTGGTACAAAAATTGTTGTTCTTATTTATGTAACTGGAGTGGGCCGTGATAGCGTAGTCGGTATAGCTACTACGCTACGGGGTGGACGGTCCGGGGATTGAATCCCGGTGGAGGCGAATTTCCCGCACCCGTCCAGACCGGCCATGGGGCCCAGTCAGCCTCCTGTACATTTGGTACCGGGTTTCTTTCTCCGGGCTAAAGCGGCCGGGGCGTGGCGTTGACCACCCACTCCCATCTAGAGCCGAGGTTGAAGAAAGAATAGATCTGTACCTCTGGTCCTCCTCTGGGTTTTTACGGCCTGTTCTAGGATGAGCGCTTATTTTTTATTCATATAACTGGGGCCACTACGTAATCATTTGGTATACATTTTTCTTCTGTTTCATGCAAAATTTTTTTGTTCGTTGGGCGTAATTATAGCAATTCTAAATGAAATAAATCAAGCGAGAGAGAGAGAGAGTGTGCGTGTTTTATCGCGACAGGCGAATTGTGAATTAAAATGTTTTGCATTTAACGCGTAGTGGGCGAAAAATAAGAACGCAGTAGACCTGTACACTAATACTCGTATGAAATCTTTATGGGTTTAAAAAACTTATGATTCCATTACGAGAGAAATGTTGCAAAAATTGCGTCTGAATTCGCAGTACTGAATGAAATGGCTGAGACAGTTAAAAAACCTACGCATGATGTGTCCAGTAGAGGTCTTCGTATAGATAAAAATTTATCTGTTGTATTTTCAGTCGACAGTGGACGGTATTTTGTTTCCACTTTTTTTTAATTTTTTCTCTAGGATGTGTCAGCAGGAATGTCTAGCAGCATCGGTAAGGCCTGGACCGGGATGTACTAAATGAGGTACTGATGTCAGTGGTATTAAAATTTGTGTGGAGGGTCTATTGCCGAGTGTCCTAGATACCAATAGAAAAAAAGCGACTTGTGGAACGTCCTGTATTTCCACAATTGTGGAAGCTGAAATCAGTAACGAAATCAGTATGTAACTCTTATATATAATAAAAAGCGTGTATGTTCAAAATGTATGTGAAGTTCAGGATGAAGATGGAGAAAGCAAGTCTGGAAATGTTTGATGTTCGTCACTTTAAAACTCCTCGTGTCGTCAGTTTTGTGAAGCAATAAAGATGAAGGTAAATTACGTATAAATCAAACATTTTTTACAACTTCATTGTATAGTTACGAAATATGGCTTCTTACTCTGAAGGAAGAACAGTGTTTGAACTTAGAAAGTGCCCCACTAAAACTGTGTGACCCAAGAAGATTTTGCTCCGAAACGTCAGCATATTTCTGTCAGACTGCAAGGTATAGCCTTCCTGAAGATGGCATTCGCCAGGGATTTAGTTCAGCGGTGTAATATTGTTCAGAATTTAAATATTACCTCATGCGAAAGACGATGTGATAACCAAACCGTAAATAAAAGAAGGGTGTTTAAGTATACCAGCAGCAGCAGCGTTACTACTACTACTACTACTGCTGCTGCTGCTGCTGCTGCTGCTGCTGGTGGTGGTGGCGGTGGTGGTGGCGGCGGCGGCGGCAGCAGCAGCAGCTGGTGTGATTACAAATTCTGTTAGGCCATGTGAAAGGTAAACGCATTTTAATTGTCTCTCTGCAAGACATGCAACAGAACGAAATGCGTATGATTTGTTAAGACCATAAAAATGCATTTGGAACATATATCTGCTTCAAATTAAAGTGCAACTCTTCGCTTTTTTACCTTTCACACACACAGACACATTTACCCGCCGTGTTTTCGTAACTTTCGTACAAATTGTTTTAATATGTTCTAAAGTTCTAGTCCTGGAACAGTGGGAAATAGAAGTAAATTTGCAACGTAATGTAGTTACTAAAGTATAGCAATTTCTTACAATTTTTCGGCACTATGACAAGCAATCTTAAGGCTCTGAATTTGCGACGGTTTGAGCAGAAGGGCCCCTCTTCTGTTTCTGTTTTTCCCGACAACAGGTGTTGCTAATCTTAATGCACTTTATGTATTCAGAGTTCGGCGTTGTCAAACGCTGAAGGTACTAGAGACAAAACTGATTACAGGCCTACATCAGTTTCCAACTCATTTTTCTCCGAACAGACATCAGCTAATGAAGCGATTATATTCTTGAATACATCCATGTGTGGCTACTTTCATTGTGCAGCTTTGTGGTACTGTATTTCTTTTTCTTTCAAAATGTTTGCTGAATGACGGTGACAGCCCAATGATTGATGTTACAGACCGTTCCCATATCTAAATACGTTTCCCTTTCACAGCTAACAAATAGGTCTTTAACCTCAAAACAAATTTTCAAGTCACACTTATTGATTGGAGCACATGTTCGAACGGCATGGATATTATTTAATGTTTTATTTCATAAAACGTGTCAGTAAGTTAGGAATTACACTGCATTTTAAAGAGAGAAGCCGGTATTTCAAAACGCAGGAATTGCTCATGTATAAATCTGTATGAACTGAAGTATGAATGATGCAAGTGTTCACCGTGCCAACAGACGTTCTGCGTGAAGTTCAGACAAAGGCAGAAGCAGTCTGTGAGACAGTAACAACACTGGAAATGGCGTAGTCCGTGATGTAGTACGCAGAGTTTACTGAGGCGTTCTTTACTTTCAAAATATAATAATGTAACACGCGTAACCGTAATTTAATTTAGGCCCTTCAGAAAAGTACTGAATTTTTGCTGATTTTCGCGAAGCTCCTAAATACCGAACAGAGTTACATGTAGATCTCTTATACCAAATTTTATCGTGATCGGACTGTTAACGTGGGAGGTGCGGTTAGAAATTCTTTTACACCTTGACGTAAAGTGTCGCTGTCACTGTGCCGAATTTCACGAAATTTAAAAATCTTTTATTGCATTTTATCTAAATTGGATGAAAAATATAGGAATAATGTAAAAATTGTATTTACGCCCTTACGTGAAGCATGACAATTATTGACCTGTTTTTCGTGAAAATCCGACAAGCTGTTTAGTCGCTAGTGCTACGACACAGGCAGGCAGGCAGGCGCACTGACTGACGAACGGACGGACGGACTTGGTCTCCACATAAGCCGGTCTTCTTCTTTTCACGTGGTTTACTTCATCAGGAAATCTTAACAGTCTCAGTGCTCCTTTGTGCTGTCTTCACAACGAAATGTTACATGCGTGTAATTGCCTTCATTAAACGTTTTAAAAGACATGAACATTTAACGTTTAACATTTACCTCTCAAATGTCTGTCCGTCCGCCCTCAGGTTACATCTGCACTTAGTATTAACTGCACGCGTAGCGCTCCTTGTCTTTGATTGTCTCGAAGTCCGTAAAAACATGGAGAAAAATATGTTGGACATAAAGGTGTTGCACATAATTATGTTGGACAAATACGTTTTGGACATAATCTCCTTTACAATTTTTGGCCGAAGCGTATAAATAACAGCAGAACTCGGTTATAACGTCGTGAAAGCGACTGAATATTCTGTGTCGTTATAAACGAGTGTTGTTATAAGCAAAGAGTATAACTGTTATGGTTAACAGTGTGGAATTAATTGGTACCACCGATTATTTGACACTATATACGAGGTGACGCACAAACCGATGTCGTTATAACTGGGTTCAAATGTAATTAGAGTTCCTCTAGATGTGCGTCAAGATTCATCAGCAAAGTCTTCACGTAACCTGTGTCCCTGTTTCTTCTCTGATTTTAGCCAAAACTGAAAGGGCTGGACAAGTCTTTATAACATACCGTAACACCAATTCACTGAAATCAGTTTAGCTGTTTCAGCGTTGTTTATACGTGCACAGATGGACGGACAGCGATTGTAAGTGTCCCTTAGCAAGGTGACGAAAGGGTATGGAAGAGGGATGGACAGACAGACGCGTAGACTTTTTCAAAAAATTATGACTTTTTTTGCTTACAGTGAACCGTGCAGTGTGAGGCCTAATGTACGTTTACGACTCCAGATGCTGTATCCGGCTTTCGGAGAACAGACGTCTTTCATGAATGAATATATGTTTACACTGCTTATGTAAAAACACGGTTAAGATTACCATCCAAACAAAATCTTGAGATATATCAACAGCTAGGGAACTAAATGCGTAAGATCTGTAGCTGTTAGTTGCTTATCCGGTCAAGAAGACTGACGACATCACATAGAAGAGCCGTCGCTGATTTCTACCCCAGCCGCCTCATGTCGTATTTGTCTACGATTCACGCATTTTGCCAAGTGTTCCACTACCTTCCGGTTTTTCAGTTACAATTTTTGTGCATTTATAGTTTCTTCCCGGCGTTCTGCAGTGACACTGTCAATAGCACAACTTCCGGAATATGAACCAAACCTGATTTTCCCAGCTGAGATGAATGTAATGCAGGGGTCTTAATACATAGTAAGATCAGGTGTCGTGCTTACTCGTATATCGATGGCATTACTAAATTTGGTGTTTGTCGAACTAAGAAAATGTAACTAAATTTTGGGTGAATACACTAGCGCTGGTTGTTCCCGTTTCACGTGTACGAGCAATTCGTTCTGACACTCTGTTCTTATTTGACTCTTTATTAGAAACATCATTTAAACAAAATGTCTTCAGTGAGTGCTTTAGGATGAAAAATAATTTACTAGCCATCATTTTTGAACGTTCATGATTACAGTTAATATGTTTCTATTAAAAGAAGGTTTTGTAGTCATGCAAGCACAATGCACGGCAGATGTATTCTTGTGCTAATTTTATACATTAGGGTACTCAGTGAGGCATAAAATTATGTTATAGGAATAAAAGGACGTTATTTCTGGGCATAAATCACTAAGTAGAAAACTGGCTCATCTTGACATAACTGTCATTAAACTCAGCTCTCGAGCGCTGATGTAATACCTGATTTCATTCCAGCCCTCTCTCAAGCCGAAGAAATCTGATTGTTAACGGTGTAGATTTTCTCATGTCTGGCTGCTTTTTTCCTCTCACCCCAAATACCATGAAGTGTAAGGACAGCGCACTGCTATTCAATTACTGTTTGGCCACGCAGTGCTGCCTCCTAATCACACAGAGGTGGTTCAGCAAACTTAGAAGTTCTTTCAGCTGCGTTACAGATTATGTTGTCGCTCTTTGTATCTGTCTGCGTATATTTCCTTATACATAGCACCCATGTATGAGTGGGTAGGTGGGTGGGTGGGTGGGTGGGAGGGTGGGTGAGTGAGTGAGTGAGGGAGTGAGTGAGTGAGTGAGGCATGTAAATTACGCACTGAGGCGGAAGAAACAGTGGATCGTCGTGCATATACGTAATGTAACGTAGCACAACCAGATGACAGCACTCCTTTATGTGACATTAATGCGTGGTTTTGTGTAGGAGTATCGAAAAGACAGATGAAACAAGCCGTGGAATAGCGCGTGAATAACATGACAGTTCTTCGTAAGACGGGAAAGTAGCTACCCCGCGCACGCGTGTGTGTGTATGTATGTATGTACGTACGTATGTATGTATGTATGTATGTATGTATGTATGTATGTATGTATGTATGTATGTATGTATGTATGCATGCATGCATGCATATGCACGTGTGTTTATGTATGTATATATATATGCGCATGTGTGTGTATGTATATATGCATGTATGTATATATATGCACGTGTGTATGTGTATGTATGCATGCATGTATATATATATGCGCACGTGTGTGTGTATATATATGCAGGTATGTATATATATGCACGTGTGTGTATGTATGCATGCATGTATATATGCATGTATATATATATGCGCACGTGTGTGTATGTATGCATGCATGTATATATGCATGTATATATATATGCGCACGTGTGTGTATGTATGCATGCACGTATATATGCATGTATGCGTCCGTGCATGTAGGTATGTGTGTATGTATGTATCTACCCACCCACACGCACGCACGCACGCACGCACGCACGCACACATTATATAAGCCCAAACGTCAAGTTCCTGTATCTGTGTGTCACAGTATGCAGATCATTCTCGTAATGCATAATACTTGGTTAGTGGAACAGTCAGGTTTGTAAATCATAGCTGGATGTCGGATTTTTCAGGTGTTTCTGCGAAATATAGACAGACTTACACTATTTTCATAAGAACAGAGCCTATTGGGAAATTTTGCAATTTAAGATGCTAGCAGTCAGCGTCAGTCACCCAGTTTGATAACGGCCTTGTGTTAGGGGCTGCAGATGTAAGTGCCCTTCTTCGGAGGGTGCCAGTGCCTCAGTCGGCGTGGAGTGTTTCTGCAAGTTATGTAACACGAAGGTTAGTTACACTTCGCACAGCACCTCTCCACCGATCTGCATTTGAGTGGCGTGAAGGCACTTCACAACCTGTCACCTTTTCCTTTTTAAGATCCTCTTTAATGTTATCCTACCGTGTAGCGCAGGCTTTCCTTTTTCCCCTCCAGGTTTCCCGGTTAAAATTTTGTACGTATTACACATCTGTCCGTCATGCGATTCTTGCGTTGCTCACGTCGTTATCCTTCGTATGATCATCCTGATAATATTTTGGTACAGTACAAATGAGGCTATGAATGTGGCATGTTCTTCCTGACAGTGTAAAGTGCAAGATATTTTCTCTGCATTAGAGCTTTGTTTACAGCGCTGCTAAATCATGTCAGAAACTTCCGTTGGCTGCTCCTGTCTTCATATGGTACGTTTTCTGAATTGCAGGGTGGCCGTTATGACATCATATACTGCGTACAAACTTGGTAATGGCTTGACTTAAGGCAGATCAACTAAGTAATCAGGTATCTTCCTGAAGGAACTGAAGAAAACCATATAAAAGAGCCAAAATAACAGATCACGTTTTCTGGAACCGCAGTTGGGGTCACCCAATCAGTAGCACCCAATCAGCTGCATTCTTCTGCATAGTGGCTGTGAAGGCTGTAAATGGCCTACCGTGAGGTGAAATTAAATCAAGTCAGTGGCTGTATATACAACTGACTGGGATCGCAGAGCTGTCAAGGCACTGTAAATGTGCAGTTGAACTCGGTTGTAACGCCAGGAAGGGGACTGAATATGCTGTGTCGTTATGAACGCGTGTCCTTCTAACCGAGAAATGTGGTTAACAGTGAGGAGTTAACTGGTACCGCAGAATATCTGGCGCTATAGGCGGGGTGTCGTATAAACCGTTGTCGTTATAACCGGGTTCGACTGTATTTGTTCTTCTCTTCTCTTCTCTTCTCTTCTCTTCTCTTCTCTTCTCTTCTCTTCTCTTCTCTTCTCTTCTCCACTGTTACACTGTTAACAGAAAATTCTATTCGTCTGCGTTGTCTGATCTATCTGTGAAGATCGGGGAGGTATTTTTATGATCATTTCGCAAACTATTTTCGCCTTCGGTTCCATGGCTCCGGGTTTTAATGATTTCTCAGATCCGTCCGCTTTGTCAGTGTTCAGCCGGAAGAGCGGTAATCGGATTTTCTTCAAATTGCGATTTGGTTTCCCATCTACGCGCCGATCCCAGTGGCCGCGCAGTCTAAGGCTTAGGTCTGCAGCCAAGCGCTTGCTGGGATCGTGGGTTCGAATCCCACCCGGGGCATGGATATCTGTCTTGTACAGTGTGTTGTCAAGTAGAGGTCTCTGCGACGGGCCGATCCCTCGTCCAGAGGAGTCCCATCGACTGTGGTGTGTGTCTGAGTGTGATCAAATGAAATTACAAAACAACCCTCGACACCTACCGTGCACAAGTAGGTAGGAGAGGGACGGACTAAGAAGAAGAAGAAGGAGAAGAAGATCTACACTCTTTAATATATGTGATAAACTTTCAGCCTATAACCTATATAATACTTGCAAATTACTTATGTATATAGCCCCTTTCACCATTGTAAGTGCCGTTCCTGTAATATGTGTAGGTATGTAAGTATACAGCTATTGTGTTGTATGTTGGTTTTTCCAATGTCCGACACTCTCTCTTTATTTTCTGCCTGTCAGAAGATTGCTGTTGAAATAGGCTCTACCTGAAAGTGAAGTGTGTTGCTAAGTGCCGTATTGAATTATTGCAGAGCCCCCTGCTCGTTTCCATACCAGTATGTCAGGCCGTTTAAAAGAACCATGACATCCTATAAATTCGTCAGAGATCAGGTAATAGGACCGTCCGTGAAAACACGCGTCTTAAATGTATAAAAAAGAAAATTAGAA
This sequence comes from Coptotermes formosanus, assembly GCA_013340265.1. Lineage (NCBI taxonomy): Eukaryota > Metazoa > Arthropoda > Insecta > Blattodea > Rhinotermitidae > Coptotermes > Coptotermes formosanus. The sequence continues at coordinate 1,705,068 of BLKM01001502.1, forward strand.
AAGAACAGTAACAGAAAATGAGAAAGAGATGAAAGGTGAGTCTTATTAAAGTTTTGAGGGCATAAATTTCATGCTCATAGAGAAAAACCAAAGAAGTCAAATCATTAGAAATTCATATATGGAAACTTTGTAGAGTTGCATAGTCCGCACCACAGGGGGGCGTGTGTTATGAATGTGAAGTAGTGTGGATTGGGGGTGGGGGGAGGGAGGTGGAGGGTGAGGACCGTGGGAGCACAGCATGTCAAAAATGCAGACAGTTGTAAGCACTTGTTGGGGGGAGGGGGGAGTCGAGAGAGCTACACGGTTGGTTAGATCTGCATTTTTTTAGGATTTTGTTCTACTCTGCTGTTCGTTACGGCGTCCTCACTATTAAAGACACTGGAACAGCGTATGATGTTCACCGCAACAAGGGACTAAGTGTGTGTATTTAGGCTATATTTATATAATCACCTGTGCGGGATTCTGACTATGGTGTATTGTGACAGACGTGGCTGGTGCTTTGAACTCTGTATGTCGTCTGTAAGTAAATAAGCCACAGTGTTTCGGAGAATGGATCTGTCTTCCTCTTCAGGTAGAAATTGGAGACGGACGCTATGGCGGTACCTCTTGAAAGAGCATGTCTGTGTAGCGTTAGATCTGAGGACGTCCAGTGGACAGTGTGTTTGTATAGGCTTATGCGAAAACTGCGATGTTATTGTTGTCTGTTTTAAACACTCTAAAAAATGAATATAATCTAAGTAACATTCAGTCGTTGTTTCACGGCCGTTTGTTTTACGCCTTTTTGCTTTAACGCCACTTGCCAGTTTACATCACTTCTTAATTTGCGCAAATTTTCCGTTTAAGGCCCTTTGGCTGGCTGCGTTCTATTACGCTAACCCCTTATTTCTGATTGGAATATCATTTTTTATTTACGCTTTTTTTATTTACGACCGCTTTTTGAGGAACGCAACTAGGGCGTAAAACAAGGGATGGCTGCATAATAAAAATTCACATCCTACCTGACAGCGAATACAAACCCTAGCTTATAAAAAGCAACTGTTCTTGGTGTTCGGGGGACAAACGTGTGTTTGTTGTATCGAAGAGAACACGTAAAGGCGTACAAAACAGACAAAACGAGGTTTCCAGCATTCCTGCTGGCGGTACAATATAGTAACCACTGACGTTTAAAGTGTAAAACTACCGCAGCGGTATACTATAGAACGTTTACAGATATGTTGAACGGAACTGCATTGATTCATTGATTTTACTTATGTTTCTGATTGTGAGGGCCTTAAGTCATACAGGACTGCTTATGTAAGAATAGTGAGTTCTGTTTTATTTGATGTGCTGATTACATGACTAAAGTATTAATTTGCTGAATTATAAGGGAGGCGATTGCGGTCTGAATTGACATTCTGTGACATAATGAACAATAAAATGGGTAAAACTGACATTAAATAAATATTGTTTTATTTTTGAATTAAAGATTCTGTTGCGAGGTTTGACATTAGCTTATCAGTGACTGAAGAATGAAGTTTCAGGGACGTAGAACTGTGTATTCTTATACAAACTCGCCGACGTTTCGGACGAACGTAATCCATTCAGCGTCATATTATCCTGCACAACAGCGTCGCCTTTCATAAGACTGTATTCCTTCAAAAGTGTAAAGTATCTGCCTTCTAGACACATGAGAACTGTACGGCTTCTTGCCAGTATTGCCGACCTCCACCTGTTAGTGTCTAGCAGTGATCAGTGTTTTGGACAGGTCTTGCTGGATTTCGAACATGCCTAGGATCATCAGTAGGGGTGAGTAAACTCTCTCCCTTTTATGTGCACAATAATAGTATGTGTATGTTTGTATCTATTAAGAGTATAAACACTAGAATACATAGACCAGTAATTTTGCCTGTTTTTTATATGTGTATGCCTCACATTAACGGAAGAACGTAAGCTGAGGGTGTTTGAGGATAGGGTGCTGAAGAACATATTGGGACGTAAAGGGGCGGATGTGACAGGCGACTGGCGAAAAGTACAAAATTAGGAGCTTCACTCGACCCAAAATATTAAGTGGGTGATGAAACCAGTGCAAATGAGATGGACGGAATAGGTGGAACGTATGGGGGAGACCAAAAATGCATACTGTTTTTTGTTTGGATGTCTAAAAGAAAAGAAAAAAACACTTGGACGTTCTGGGTATAGGTGGGAGAATAATATTTAAACGTATTTTAACCCTTTGAAGACGAAACATGTCTTCTTTGTATAAGGACCCAGTGCGAACCGCGCTGTAAAACCTCTGCATCTCGGTTTTAAAAAACAATCAGTTAATGTCGTATAAGGCAACAGCCTCTGATTGTTTTGAGATCCATACAAAACATATTGATGCGATGTAAGCACCATGTAGATTTTTTGAATGTTAAACCGGGTTGTACGTAAAGTTGACGCTAGGTTTTAAAAGGTTAAATAAATAGGATGGGAGGCCGTGGGCTGGATTAATCTGGCCCAGGGTAAGGAAAAATGGCAGGCTCTTGTGAACACGTAACGAACCTGCGGGTTGTGTAAAATGTGGGGAATTTATTGAGTAGCTGAGGAAGGATTGGCTTCTCAACAAGAACTCTTCAATTCAGTGAGTTCGTAATTTGGCTCTTACTTGTGCTTAAAACGAATGAACTTCAGTTTGTTTTTAGTGTTTCAACCACGTTTACAAAACAAGCGTTCTACTTTGTTAGTACATTATTTGGAACATTCGTAAAAATTCGTGATTGTTACATTTATTACGACAGACGCTGCTGCAGTGTCCAAACAAGTTGGTCACTTAATTCGTTTTTCCTCGTAGAGCGCGATATAATCTTTTGTGCACTTCAGTGAAGATTGTAATCTCGTTAGAGGGGGCGGGTGTCGGTCCCAGAAGACTGTGTGCTTCTTCGTGGCTAGTGTATCGCTGGCTGGCTGGCTGGCTGGCTGGCGGACTATGCTCATCTCCATAATAGTGAAGGATGCTTCAGCAGATGCAAATCTGAACCTCTGATTTGTATGGATAATAACACTACTTGAGATGCCGTGGAAAATAATCGCTATGGAAACTGAGGAACGACAAGAATTCAGGAATGGGAGTGAGTGAATTGATGTTGCAGATTGGGGTACACCAAATTCAGAAATCGTAAAGTTCTGAAATATGAGAAATTGGGGAGCCGGGATGGCGCAGTCCATATGGCAACTGCACTTGGGGCTAGACAGTCAGGGGTTCGAATCCTGACAGTGACAAGATATTTCTTTGTTCTCCAAACGCACACACAGCCTTCTATTCGGAGGCTGGTGCGTGATGGTGAGAACGCACGTCCATTTATTGCCGAATTTAAGAATGAGTGGAGCCAGGTTCGCACCCAGAATTTTTCCTTGGGGGGGGTGGTTGAAGGGAAGCGCTGGCCCTGAGGCTGTTGTATACTTCGTGTTTGATTTTAGAAATTATGTTATAAAAATCATGTTCTGAGTACAACATAACACTGACTGCAACTGCATTTATATACATACGAATATAACTACATGTTCCATGACTCAATCACAGTGTCCTATCTTCATGTTTTTTTTAAATTGTATTATTTTATTTTTCAAAATTCTACTGTACTAATCATCAGTCGATTTCAATGGCTGATTTCGGCTGAAGGGGAATCATACAAAACGTTTGATATAATATTGTATTATATATTACATTACAATATATTGTAATGTAATAATTAACAGCCACACAGATAAACGTTTTAAAGTGCCAGAAATAAGAGAATGAAAGACTATACGCTGTGTAAAAACACTAATCACCAACAAATGCACAAAGAGAGCTTTACCATCAGTCGTAACACACTCCTACGTGTTTCGGTCCGGGCCTGAACTGCAGTTCAGGCCCGGACCGCAGGGAGTTCACGCCTCCAAAAACAACGCAGTACACAGTCAACAGCACATTCTCACTCAACTGTAAAGTTTAACCCTAGTGTAACGGTAACGAAAAGTTCTCCCTGAAGATGACCCAGCAGGGTCGAAACATGTAGGAATGTGTTGCAATTGATAATAAAACTGTCTTTGTGCATTTGTTGGTGATTAGTGTTTTTGTATGATATAGTGCACGGACATGGAACACATTAAATTTACACGCTATGTCTTCTCGTTTCATGCGCCATGTAGGATAATAAACGTGTTCCAGTCTTTCGGACTGACGTCCCACACGGCATAATAACCCAGCACATTCGTGCTAGTTTAAACGTTGTTTCGAGTATTGGAATCATGAGGCTAACAAATAGTCACCTTCAAAAAAATTAACCTGTTGAAAACTGATCTTCACGTCAATTATATTTAAAGACAGCCCATACCGCGCAGTAAACACTCCGCCTCGGTTATAAAAATCAGTCAGTCAGTCAGTGCTGTATAGGGAAGTAATAGGTGTTTGCTCTGAGATCCATACAAAACATACAAGTACATTCTGGTAGGGTTTTTGAATGTTAAACTTGGCGGTACAGATAGTAACCGCTGGGATCTGAAGTGTTAATAAAGTAATGCAAACATTTACACGAATATGAATGTCTGTAAGTGACGATTGTACAAGAGAGTAAGTTTTGTTCCTCTTCGCTTACGAAGACCTTTCATCAAAATTTGCCGTATATTTTTATCTCATCGTTGGCAGAATTTTTTGTCATTGGGCCAATAGCGTAACCCTCCTGCATAGTATACTCGATAACACAAGACCCAGTGCTATATTCCGCAGCTGTCTGGGCACTGAGTCTGATGTGTTTGAGTTTTGCTAGGTTGTGCATTCAATCGGAATGATGTTGATTGTAACATCGTCACGCTTGTGTTTCATAGCTGATGTGTATTCTGATGTGGTGGAAAACACGTTAAATGTGCACAGTTTAACCTTAATAATGCTTCCAGTCCTCTTCTATGAAGAAACAAAACTCAGTAATTAACTGCGATCGTGACCATGTTTGGTAATTGTTGGAGAATATTCTGATACGGAATTTCAGACAGAAAGGAATCTTAGAGTTGTACGTATACTAACTGCTTAGAGCACAGCCTTTCTTGGAAAGTTACTAGTTCCTCAGCTAGTCAAGAAACTCCCGCGCAATGTGTGGAACAGAAGTTCTTTACCGTGTTCACAGCGTCCCACCTCATGGCGCCGTCCTGAGCCAGGTAAACTCCGTCTGCACCCCCAATCATATTTCTTTAATATTAATTTTAATTTTTTTAATATGTTCCGTGTCCGTGCACTATATTATACAAAAACACTAATCACCAACAAATGCACAAAGAGAGTTTTATCATCAATCGTAACACACTCCTACATGTTTCGACCCTGCTGGGTCATCTTCAGGGAGAAACTTTTCGTTACCGTTACACTAGGGTTGCACTTTACAGTTGAGTGAGAATGTGCTGTTGACTGTGTGCTGCGTTGTTTTTGGAGGCGTGAACTGTCTGCGGTCCCGGCTTGCACTGCACTGCAGTGCAGGCCGGGACTGCAAAGAGTTCACACCTCCAGTACACAGTACACAGTCAACAGCACATTGTCACTCAACTGTAAAGTGCAACCGTAGTGTAACGATAACAAAAAGTTCTCCCTGAAGATGACCCAGCAGGATCGAAACATGTAGGACTGTGTTACAATTGATGATAAAACTCTCTTTGTGCATTTTGATGGTGATTAGTGTTTTTGTATTAATTTTAATATCTAACGTTAGGTCCTCCGGGTTACAGTGTGCGATCTTATATTGGCGCGGACTTTAGTAAGCATGAATACAAGTCGAAGTGTAACTTAATTGTTGGTGCAGAATAGATCAGTAACATGGACCCTGCATTGCCTAACCTGCGCAAAGTATTTTGGAAAAAGTAAAGTGATGTAACATACTGTTTAGAAGGATAAATATAGATTTAGGGTTAATTTTCAGATTTAAAGAATTTAAAAGTAAATATATCACTATATGCTTGGTTTTTAATTTGTAAGTTAGGTATTAAGGAAAAAAATGAAAACGTGTGTTTTCTTCAGTATCTGATACGCGTATATTTTTAAAACTTCGCTTTCCGGAGTAGTACCTTCCATTCCTGTTATGGAAAACTAGCATGTTTCCACAGGGGAGTATGCACATTTTGAAAACCTCCCATTACGTGAACTTCATGCCAGATTTCTTGAATACCTGCCAGTTTCTCTGAAAGTAGCGTACTTATTACAAGGCGGCATGTTGACGTGGTTATATCGTCATACTTAACGCGTTATCTTTGTTGTTAGGTTAACTCTTTAGAGCCTAGTGGTTACTACACGTGCCACCAAGTGTAACACTAGTGACTCTAAATCTGTCCTCACAGTGTGTGTGATCTTACAGGAAAGAAACATTAGTTCGCTATGCAACATTAACCGACTGTTCTTTCTAACGGGAGCATGCTGTGTTTTCTGTGAGGTACGAACTGAACCTTTAAATGTAATGCGGATAAATTTCAGTCTTCAAAGGGTTCTTTGTACTTTGATTTCCGTTGCTGCGAAATGTGTTGTCGTAACAGCGTATAGATAGAACCTTCTATTATAATGTTGCATACAGGGTTTGTTTATAAGCTCGTAATTGAGTGCCAGATTTAGTCTTATCCCGTCTTTCTAGTAAGTGTTTCTTCCATTTGTTCTCTATTTTACAATTCTTTCCCCGAAATTAAAAATACCCAATTCAGTTTTTACATTTCTGTTGTATAATTTAACTGAGTGTAGTCTTCGCATACTGTAAACACGTAAGCTAATATGCGCTGTCTGAATTTTATTGTTGTTTATTATTGTTTTATCATTTGCTATCATTCATAGTCATTGTAACTCACGAGCACTCCGTACATGTTTAAATGTGTATGCTGTATTTATGATTTTAGTTTTCCATACGTGCTTTGAAATTCTGTAACCTTCTTTCTATATTTTGCGTATGATTTCATGTAACTCTGCATCCCATGTAACAGAAACCTGACACGTGCTTTGGTACTCTTGTCTCCTAGGCCCATTCGTCATATCAGTGGTCAGTTTCATCAGAAAGTCATATTCCCTTTTTCCTGTCCGACACCCTGAAACTGTAACCACCACTTAAGTTATGGAACTTTTTTTTTTTTGGTTCCTGATTGTCTTTTCACCATGTCGTCATACATTTGACATCTCACTGAGTTAAACAACAACAACAGCAACAACAACAACAACAACAACAACAACAACAACAACAACAACACCACCACCACCAACAACAACAACAACAACAACAACAACAACAACAACAACAACAACACAACTAATTTTTCTTCGTCGTTTCCTGTTCAGAGCTGCCCTCTGCTGTTGTAAACGTCAATCGACCATTTACAACAACCACATTTCGCTACCTCGACACCGTGACTGCCTAGAAAACCTCCAAATAGTTCCCAGAATGTTGCGTCCTTTTGCTTCCCTGGTAAGTCTTTTACCGTGTTCGATGCGTAGAGTCGATGTGATCAGTTACCGATAAAGCTTGTGCCGACTGCCACCGGTGTATGAAGCTGACAACTCGCCTCCATCGAATGCCGAGGGTAAGAATGAATGGAGCTTTCATCCCTTCCCTCCGTATGCCTTCATGTAGTATAAAGGGACCACTTTAAATTTACAGTGCTTAAATTAATATGTTGCTAAGAATAAAGGCGATTACTGCTGGGCGACGATGTGCAATGCCCCTGGTTAATTTAATGAAATGAGATTTCAATTCAATCAGTGGGCGTCTCCCTGACTATAGGGTGTAACAACCTAAAATTTCGCTAGTGGCGTCTATAAGAATATCAGATTTAACAAGACCCAGATGCTGAGAGCTTGGCGGGAGCACAGCCTAACAAATTTATTTAATTCTCATTTTGCCTTCAATGGAATTAACTTAGTGGTTTACAGTACTGTAAATTTTACGTTGATTCAGAGTGTCAAAGAAAATGCAGCGTCTGTTACTGCCGTCCCTATGTTTTGGACGGACAATGTTTTCGGCTTTATAAATCCATCCTCTTGAAAACGAAGTGCTTCATCTTTGCTTCAGAGCTTTGAAGTGGAGCAGAATCTCTCAAACTTGGGCTGTAGCGGGAGGACAATATGGCGCAGGTGATATTCCATATTAACGTAATGACAGTCGCCAAATTATAACAGACGTACTGTAGTCTTCAAACTACTGCACTATGCAGTAGTTTTCAGTAAATGTGTATTATTTCCGAGGGTGATTTTTACGTTATTCCTCTCAAATATGTAACACTTCCAAAGCTGACGTTTCAACTGGAGTGTGCCGGAAGTAATCTGCAATGGCGTGTGAAACCTTTCACGCAGCAAACACAACAGGTTAGCCCCATAAAGACTAAGTAAGCTAAATTGCAGTTAAAGATTCAGTCCGTACCGCGCAGTAAACACACTCGGTCTCGGTTATAAAAACCGATCAGTTAATGCTGTGTAGGGAAATAATCGCTGTTCGTTGTGAGATCCAAACAAAACAGAAATACACTGTAAGGCAGAACGTAGAATTTTTTTGGCGTGTTCGCAAGATTGCGAAAAGCGACTCTTATCTTCGTGATATCTGTCTGTCTGTCCGTCCGTCCGTCCGCCCGCCCGCCCGCCCGCCCGCATGAAACAACGCGGCTCCCACTCCACGGATTTTCATGAAATTTTGTATTTGAGAATTATTCGAAAATCTGTCGAGAGAATTGAAGTTTCATTAAAATCTGACAAGAGTAACGGGTACTTTACGTGAAGATGTATGTACATTTGTGAAAGTATCTCGTTAAATTCCTCTTAGATGAAAAATGTGTCAGACAATATTTGTAGAAAAGATCAAAACACATTTTGTGTTCAATAACGTTTTTCCGAAAATCGTGCCGTTTATGAGATAATGTGGAAAAATGCGGTAGAGCCAGACAGGCCATAGGTGACAATATAATACTGTGCACGCGCTTTGCATGCCAGATAACTAAGGCCACACACACACACACACACACACACACACACACACAGAGAGAGAGAGCGAATGTATATAATACTTATTGTTTTTCCACGCCAACAGTGGTTACGGGAACGTGCCTGAGTATTACATTATACGTACATTGGCTCTCTTGTTTGATGTGAAGCCCTGTGGCATATGAAGTAAACAGTCGGCTTTAAAGGATTACCGAAGCAGAGGCTTAAACACTGATCACTGTTGGATTATGTATATCGCTGCTGCAGTGATCGATCAAAGAATGAGCGGATTGTGCGATATCCAAATTAGCGAGGCTTTAGTGTATAATCATCTGCTTCCATTCCCTTCTGGTAACGCGTTGTTATGACATAGCTTTATGTAATATTTGATAGAGGCACGCTGATACAGTTTGGCTTTTTCTGTTCGTGCTGTGCAGTCAGCATTCCTGTCACGTACTTCTTTATCTGAAATCACATGAAATCCCTGTTTGTGTCGGTCTCGTAATTAATTTCCAACACGTCGGCTGGTGTCTCCGTATCATAACGTGCTGTATTCGGAGCAGGCGAAAGGTGTCTGCCATCCCAGTCAACACTCCTCCAGACGGATGACAGCTGCTTCAGAAACCAGCGCATTCCTCACATGCAGATTGCCTTCTCTGCTGCTTTTTATCGACACTTTTAAACTACAGCGTGAAATGTAAGAACAAAGGTTCCACAATATTACTCAGGCGCATGGTCAATTAATATTTGTGTATCGTATATGATTGGGGGGGGGGGGGGCCGCGGTGGCGCAGTTGGTTGGGGCACTGCATTACAAACCGGAAGGTCGCGGGTTCGATTCCCGATGGTGTCAGTGGATTCTTTTATTGACATAATCCTTCCGGTCGCACTATGGCCCTGGGGTCGACTCAGCCTCTAACAGAAATGAATACCAGGAATATTTCCTGGGGGGTAAAGGCGGCCGGTGCATATGGCTGACAACCTACCACGTTCATGTGCCGATTGTCTAGAAATTTGGGCGCCTCGGCCTCCTGGAACCCTTTGGGCCTGTCCAGGCCTGTAATGGGACTGCTTTTATATGATAGGAGTCATGAAAATAAAATTATAAGGGTCCTTACGTTCAGAGCTTAGGCGTTGTTTGCTGGGAGTTTAGCTGTGTGTTTTTGAAAATTATGGTCCTACGTAAGCTCTGTGATATGGTTTACATATAAGTCTTAAAACATTTTTGATATATTAATTATAATATCCTTTCCACCTCAGTGGGCATGTGTAGAAAGTTGATGGTGGGCATTTTGAAATTGTTGTGACTGTAGCAATACAAACTCAATATAAGTACTTGTTAAGTTACTTCTGTCTTTCATGACTTTTAAATAATTCTGGAACATTAATCTGTGAGACACAGATCTATATATATATATATATATTTCTTGTTTGAAATGACAGTGAAAACAAATTCGGGATTGTCCGCAAAATTTAATCGATTGCCTCAAATGATACGCGACTGGCTGTCTGAACACAAACTAAACCAAACAGAGGAGTTACAGATCAAATCAATCAGCGTGTGCCCTGTGCATTTCAGTAGTAGCATTCCGTTCACTCTAAATGCAACCAAAATGACATGACTGCATCATTAAAACCGTGTTTATGAAATAGTGTAAGTGGGGGCTGATGTAAGCAGGAGATGTGCCCCATCTCTGAACATGTGTTTCTTCATGGCAGTGTTTCAGTTACTGACTCTGCTTAGGAACATTGTTGTAGAGGTGCGCATTCTGAAGTGGAGGTAAAACACCACACGTTCCTTTAACCACGGCACTGTGCGTGGAGGTGAGTGGTGAATTTCACATTCGAGTCTCCATTATTTTTGAAATTAAAGCGGTAGAGAAAGAGTCAGTGGGCCACAAACGATCTGCACCTTTCTTAGTGGGTTCATTTAACGACATTTTATCAGTTGTGTGTGTTATATAGCACTGAATAGAAAGATTATTGACTTAGTCATAAACTTGCATTAAGGTAACCTCCAAGCAGCTACTTAAAGACACCCGAAAGAAAGTCACCTACCAGACTGGCTCAGACGGTAACTTTGCTGTGTGTATTCGAGAGGTGTCTGTCTAGTCTCAGACAAAACACAGTGCGCACCTATCGTGACAGGATTCTCACGGTTTGTCTCACAAAATGCAAATTCCGTGACATCACCTTAAATTAAACCTCGGACACTTTTTTCAGGTTATCTGCTAATCATTCTATCCTTTGACGCCGTGTAGTCTGAGCCACTCACAGCGTCGTTGTGTAAACCACAAATTTGCCGAGATATCTAACATGTTATCCGGTCCCCAAGCCCGTGTTCTAACCCGCGGCCTACGGATTACGAAGCAGGGATGTTACGCATTATAGCATGGGTTTTGGTGCCGTTCGGCACGTCATGAAAGGAACGCGCCAAAGTTTTTAACCGCGAATCTATCCCCGGCTGTGGTGCCCTTAGCCAGTCACTTAACTGTCTTCCATTCATCCGCCCCTCATAAAAGCCACGGTCGACGGACCCCCAGACCGGTCGTGTGACGGGGAAGTTGTCTTAAACCTTCGATTTAGCAATCATCTCGCGCGGGGCAGCGCGCCACATCGTGTCTGCCTGTCGTGACGACACCGACATGGGTCTGGCCTGCTCGTGTCGCCCATGGACTGGTCCAGCAGCATCTTCGAGACGCGAGGCAGACTTCCAGGAGCCAATATAAGGTATCCATGACCTGAGGCAACCTATCTCACCGTTAACGGATGGCGATTATCCCATCGTATACAGCAAAACAACTGTGGAATCCGTCTGGGTGGTGGGAACAGTTCTCATCATTCGGGCTGCCATTGTAAACGGTTGTAATAGGCTTGCAGTTTAAAGTAAATTTATATAATGTGCAGTGAGTCCGAAGAAAAAGGAGAGCAGTAACGATTGCAATCTCTTAATTAGTTCCAAGATGCAAAGACGAGGAAAATGGTTCGTTCAGTTCAAAGCAATGGACCTTTAAATCTTACTTGACTGACTTGTGTTTTTGGAAAGCGTTGGTTTGTGGTTTCAGGCTTCCGCCGCGATGTTGATAAGATATGCGCTCTTTTGGGGTATTACGTAGCGTAGAGTGGTAATGCTTTACCGACGTTTCGGGACAGCGTATCGGTCCCATCTGCAATGGTCAAGAAGTTTTCTTGACCCTTGCCGAAGGGAACAATACGTTGTCCCGAAACGTCGGTAAAGGAATACCACTCGACGCTGCGTAATATCCCAGAAGGACGAAGATCTCAACTGTGGTTTGTGTTGCCAGCGTGTAAAATTACTTCTTCCTTCTCTTCTATAAGTGCAATAATCGAATGAGCATTTGCTTCATCATAGAAACGGTCTCAGTGCAACGGCTTCATAAAATCAGCAAGGCATTTCTGAAAATAAAGCAGGCTGTCTAATAAGCCTTTTTAAACCAAATATTTGAAGGGTGTTTTTTATTCTTCTTACCAAATTTTAATCTAATATAGTTCTTTCGTCGCGGCTGTAGTTTCATAGTTTAGTACAACCAATGGGAGAAAACTTAGGTAAGTATTCTTACCTTCATGGTTTAATGAGCAAACAGCGTGTGAAAGGCGTCAAATTATATTATTTGATGATAATTGTACATAAAATATGAATGAAAATATGGACACTATTTTACACGCTTGTCTTACTGATATCCACTTTCATAAATGGCACCGATATCGTACAAACGTGTGTGTATGTGTGTGTGTGTTTGTGTGTGTGTGTGTGTGTGTGTGTGTGTGTGTGTGTCCCAAACGTTATATTAGAATGTACATATTGCGGTAGTGAATACCGTCCAATTTGGATACAAGTGACATTTGTTTAACTGACACTGTTTGCGAAAGAACCTGAAAGCGACAAAACGTCTTATGTAAATATTCTTTTCTTTTCACATTTGTGTGTGTTTAAGGAATGTTTACTGTGTTTATTTGGAATAAGTCAGTAAATACAGGACCATGACATGCAGAGAATAGAAGCCCCTCAAACTGGACATCTTACCGATTTCGGAGTCTTCTTATGAAATGAAGTCTTTTAATATTGATTGCATTAGTATTACACGAATGTTGGTGCTCCGAAAATCCCGTCTTTTTCCTTTTCTTTTTTCGTCTTCTCTTTCAGCTATTCTTCATTGAGCTGCCTGGTCTTGATGTTACGCCCTGCAGTTTTAACCAGGGCTGTGGGGTCGGTACACAAAAGCAGCAACTCCGACTGCGACTCCGACTCCTAGATTTTTAAAACTTCCGACTCCGACTGCGACTCCTCGATTTTTAAAACTTCCGACTCCGACTGCGACTCCTCGATTTTTAAAACTCGACTCCGGCTCCTTCATGAAAGCACAATATGTATTAATAATGGTGAACCTGTAAGACATTTCATCACCACCACATGAATCATCAGGCTACTTTTTTGACTTACAACCTATATTTAAGTATAAGTCTAATGGTTACTGTAGCTATCAGGGCTCTGGAGTTGGAGTGTCTAGTTAAGATTTTAGACTGAGGTCGTAGTCAGAGTCGGTACATTTTTACCGACTCCGACGCCACCTAAAATTCCTTCCTACTCCGACTCCGACTCCACCTAAAATTCCTTCCGACTCCGACTTCACAGCCCTGGTTTTGAGGTATACAGAATCTGTATTTAGGAATATTTTCGCAGTAGCGTTAGAGTGATGGGTGTATTAGACAAGGAACGTATGCAATTGGGGAATAGACTTTGAGGTAGGACGCGCACTGAAGAAACTGGTTTTAGCCAGTTTCATACCATATGAAACTACATTTGCACGGAACTACAGTGTAGTTGCTTGGCAGTATGGGTAGGTTAGTTCCACGCAACTGTATTTTCACGTTGCATAAAACTAGCTGTTTGAAACCAGTTTCTCGGTGTGTGCACCGCCCAAGTTTTCTGCTTGGAACGTGTTGGTCCTGTCTTCCTGTGGTCTCACATGAACGTAATCCACTGCATCATCAGTTAACTCGAATTAAAATTTCAGTTGTAGTGCCAGGTTGCTTGCGATCGTAGTACAAATCAGTAGTATGCTGTTTGGTTTACAGAGCACGGTCTTCGTGACATAAGAATTGGAGAGAAAATTTTACAGATTCTAATAACAATGCTTTTGCGGACTTAATACTGTACATTTTCCGTGCAGCTGATAAACACAAAGAAGTTTATAACCAGCAGATTGCTCATGTGAATAATATAAAACACTCCTACATGTTTCGGCTACTGTCTTTGGCCATCTTCAGGGAGTATCAGTACATAAAGTCATATGCACTGTTGTTATACAGTGTTGTCACATATAAACAACGTTTTGACTATGCAGTGGTAGCGTTATGTGAACGTGTTATGATTCGTGATTTTAATAATTGAAACGTGAAGAGTCCTGAAGCAAAAGAAAATTATGTGACAGTGTTTCCGTTTACATAAAGGTACTCATGGCTGGTTTCGGGCGTCACTTGGATGAGTAAATATCTAAACCATGCTTCTTCGTACAGAGAAGAAAATGTGCAATGAAGTACCGTAACTGAGTGTAATTTTTCTTAGGAAAGACACGGCAGTCGGTGATGCAGTTTGCTTCCGTCTCTACCAGCATACCTATGTCTGAGTCATGTAAAACTTCTGCCGTTGGGCTAGTCAAGTAGAATTCGTTCTGTAAACAACAAAAATTAAGTTCGCCCTTTCACAATTCCGTGTTTTTAATTTATATATTTTCTGTATTAAGACAAACCTATAACTTTTGGAAGACTAATAGTAATGTGAATTATATTTAAAGATTCAGTTCGTACTGCGCAGTAAACACACTCCGTCTCCGTTATAAAAACTAACCAGTTAATGCTGTATAGGGAAATAATCGCTGTTTGTTCTGAGATCCATACAAAACACATAAATACACTGTGTGGGCAGAACGTGGAATTTATGAATGTTAAACTTGTTACATACAGTAACAACTGTGCTTTAGAGGTTTGATCAGTTGAGGAATCGTTATGTGAAATCCCTAGTCGTCTGTAAGGCATGATATTGTACACAATGGTAACAGAAGTGAAAGGAGACACCTAGAAAGCTGTTGATTCCTATGCAGAACACAATTTCAGAACATAATACTTTGTAATTTGAATACTAAGTTTAAGATGCATAAGCAATGATTATGCATAATTTTCATAACCTTGTTGGTCCCTGATTAAACATTATTGGACCCTCGGAGCAGGTCATTTTTCATTGTCATTGGCGAGTCCATTTTAGCGAACAATAAACAATTCCATTCCATTTATCCTGGTTATTATCACTCAACTTTTTTTTTTCAAATGTTTCTCTGTGTTGAATTCAACTTCCGACTACAAGGCGGAAGCATTTGGAGTCCCGCTGTGATTGACTGGTGCTGAAGGGAAGACGGACACACCCACTAACACAAAAGAACACAATGACTCAGCAGTTTTGACTACAATCTTTGAATCAGATCGCTACTTGCACCCTGGGCTGTGGTGTCTATATTATATTAAAAATATAGCCACAGTTGTGATGACTGTCATTTGTTCTTCAGCCGTATTGGTAACAGCGTCCGTCCACTCCTGAAAGACTACAAGCAACTGTAGCTGAAGCTCGATGTTAAGATTTATTGTTACTGAATTGATGGAAGTGCCTTGCCTTTTAGCTGATATGTTACATTGTCTGGTGACCAGCTGTTTGTAGTATTATTTTTTTTTTTGCGAAAATAATGTGGGAAATCGGTTAACATTTTTAAAGTCCTCTCTTACCTAGCGCCACATAGCACATTCCTTCTTCAGCAACCGGTGTTTGAGATCTGCGATCTTCTTTGATGTTACGCAGCGTGTATTGGTAGTTTGTTACGGACGTTTCAGAACAAGCTATAGGTAAAGCAGTCCATCGTGTTGCACTGCTTGGCCGATTGATTGTCCCGAAATCTCGGTGAGAGACTAACAATATACGCTGCGTAACATCCCAGAAGAGCGTAGATCTCATTTACACCGCGGCGGAAGCCTGAAATTACGCATAGCTGATAGTTGTTCAGCTGTTTAAATCTCTGAATTGCTAAAGGGCGCACCACTTGTCTCTATGCCTTGCCAGATGAATCCGGTCGTATTAGAATTTCATTTATCACAGTTTTATAGACGAGTAAGACAGACATGTAGACATCAAGTACTTGTAGGACATTAGGCACTACATTATTCATTACATTATACACCACATTATGCTCTACGACATGCACTACATTATTCACTGCATTATGCACTACATTATACACTATATTATGCACTACGTTGTCTACTAAGTTATGCACTACATTATACACTATATTATGCACTACATTATACACTATATTATGCACTACATCGTCTACTAAGTTATGCACTACATTATACACTATATTATGCATTACATTATACGCTATATTATGCACTACATTGTCTACTAAGTTATGCACTACATTATACACTACGTTATGCACTACATCATGCACTACATTATTGACTACATTGTACACTATATTGTGCACTACGTGATGCTCTACATTATACACTAATTTATGCACTACATTATGCACTGGAACACGCGTTACATTGTGCAGGATTAGTGTCCGAAACTGCAGTAATTTTTTTCCTATCAACCACAGGAGCAAGGTCCTTAATTGCTCTGTCCGGACTGTTTTAATGGCAGTGACAATCGTATATACGTCCTGCCAGCTGTCTGTAGAGACTTGTGTTTTACATTGTTGCGTGCGGTAACCAAAGAAACCAAAGCTGTTACTAATAGACTAAGCTAGATAGATTTCTATACTTAATTTAGTACTACTCCTGCCATAAGATACGCCGTGTATACTGAGGCCCTAGAAAGTTAATTAGCGGACGGTATATTGTAAAATTAATGACCTAGATTTTAGAAGATGGAGTATCACGAGAGGTCGGTGTGAGCGGTGCTGCGGAATAATGCTCTTTGTTGGTTAATTGGTACCAGAGTTGAGAGGAAGCAACTGGCGTGATTTAGAGGCCTTTTGGTACCATAAAGCGGCGTTGTTCGTGCATGTTATTTCACATGCCTGGTACAGTGCTTTGCCGGCAGTTGGTTCTCAGGATTGCCAACAGTGAACGACTGAGTTTCATAAAGCATGGCATACATAGGATTTGGTTGTTCTGTAAGTTATTATTTAATTTTACTCCTCTGTTGTTTTTCACTCTTGCATTCTTTTCGTTGAACTCTTTAATAACTCAGCAATAAGCAGTCTACTGAAATACATAAATCGTGGCTGTGGGTATCTGTAATTAATAACGCTGTGGAGTACTTATGGCGAAGCATAAAGTTTCTCAGTTATTTTGGTCCACTACATTGCTGTTTTTTCATCATTTATTTTCCCGTGTGTTATAAAAATGATCTCCAGTACCAGACGATGTGCGTATTTCATCATTAACCTAGTCTAAAATCAAATAATTTTAAAACATTTTTAGGAATAATGAATGGAAATAAATCCTGCAATTACTGGTACTTGCAACACTGCGAAAACTTTCTTCACTACTACTGCATCTTTCAAGAAATAGGTTTCTTGTGGCCTGGTGAATATGCAGCCTTTTGTGCCACGTTAATAATTATAAGTTTAAATTAAAGTCCTATACATATTTTTAAAAAATATATACGTGTTTCTTTTTTCCATGTTATAATACTTGAGAGGAGAGATGGGGGCGCGGGGGGACACACCGCGTGTAAAAAAATAACCTTCACGTATAAATTATGTAACAGGAAGCACCGTATGACATCCTTGTGAAATTTAACTAATTATTTTTCCTATTCCGGCATATGCAGAGCAGTGAAACACAAAACTTCTGTGGGCTTCAAATTGAAAATCTTAAAGTGACGTTCGTAGTTTGGTGGGACTCAGCCCGGCAGCGATCCACGCGCTTCAGGTAAGAAGACAGACGTAAATATGATGTAGAGTCTGGAGGATGCGAAGTTGACATGTCAACAGTGCTGTTACGAGAACCACGTGAGGATATGACGCTCAGAAACAGCACTGCCGGTAAACGGGATTTGTCTTCGCTGATGTGACTGGCTGTCAAACACGTGCAGCCACCGATACTATCAGCAGCAGCAGCCTGACACGTCAGAACTGCACTATCAGTGCAGATCGAATATGTTGACATCAAAATTCTGGTCTCCACACATCGAAATGAACAGTGTCCGGTATTGCATTCGCGTGCTGTGTTGCTGAGTGCCGGTATTGTCCTCAGGCACCGTGCATTATTTGATGGTACCTTAAAGTCGACACGTAATTACACATGATACGCCTTGTGAAAAAACTTAAGAAGTTCAAGTATTTGCAAAAAAGGACTTCCAAATATAAATTTCTTGATGAAATGGGCGGAGGGGAATAGAATCGGCAAGTGATTCCCCGTCCGAAATATCTTATTCCAACCATTTTCAAAACGGCCAAATTTCAAGAATATGTGTAGGCTTAAACAGTAATTTTATCTGTCATTGTATAGTTTACATTCTCAACAAAACGAACTGCAAGTGTCTGAAAACGAAGATCTTTGGTAAATGACTGGTCCAAAGAGAGAAAATAGTAAGAACATTATATAACACGGAATTTCATATGCAGGTCACATTTATTGTTGTGGTAACACTGTATTGTTTTACTGTTTGTGGAACGCAGTACTGTGTATGGTACTGCTCGCCGTTTACTTCAAAGAAAAGCGGGAGCTGTCAGGTACTTAAGAAGTGTTTGCTCCGTGGTGTTAGTGTCAGGGTGACAATCGTATTTCAGGAATCACTGGAGACTCCAGATCTGTGCAAGTGCCCGACGATGTCAGGGAGACATCGGCGATATATGTTCATGTGACGTGCTGGAATCTCAGCTGACGCAGCTAATATACTCATTCAGGTTTCCGTGGCAATCCTCCCGTCCCCCATGCAAATATTTCGGAAAGACATTCTGCTAAATCACTGCTGCTTCCTTCAACATCTTCCCAATTCCGTACTCACTGTAATGCAACCATGCTACGGTTTTACCTGTCAGTGACAGCCTCGTTGAATAAACTAGAAAGAATAAAATAGGCCAATAATTAGGCTACAGTACAAGTTCAATAATTCATTCATATAAGCCACTTAATAGCTTCGTTAAACCTTTGAAGTCCAGGATTACACTGTATTATATATATTCAGTCCGTACCGCGCAGTAAACACACTCCGTCTCGGTTATAAAAACGAATCAGTTAAAGCTGTATAGGGAGACAATCGCTGTTTGTTCTGAGATCCATGCAGAACACGTAAATACACTGTGTGGGCAGAATGTACAATATTTTAATGTTAAACCTGGTGGTACATATAGTAACCACTGGGCTTTAAAGGGTTACAGGTAACCGCTCTTGAAATAAGCACACCGCACGTCAGTGTGTACGCCATCTAGTGCCTTGTTCACTTCTTCATTTTCCCCACGCTGATTACAGGTGCTGCTGTGAACTACATTTGTATTTGAAAGTTCAAGTGTTCTGGGATGTTACGCTTTGTCAACTGGTAAACATGTACCGACGTTTCGAAGGAGAGTATTACCTCGGTTTTCAGAACTACTTGGAACTTGTAGAGGCGTCACTGTACTCAGAAACGTCGGTAACTGTTTACCAGTCTACAAGGCGTGAAGTCCTCGAAAACTCAACTCTTCATCCGCAGCGCTGCGGTAATCTCAAATCTCGAGTATTTGGTATTGTTCTCCCTATGTAGGCTTGTTCAAGAGTCTCGAAATTTTCTTAAATTTTTTTAATGGCTGGTGTTCCAGCTGATGGCCCGCCCCGTGACACGTGACAGTAGTTCAGAAAAGAAGTAGGAATTCGGCGAGTTACCGCGGAACTGACTTTCCAGCGTCCCCCCAGAAATGCCGAGCCCACACAGGAATGTTGGGCAGTTGAATCCAGTTTTACATTGGAATACATTTCCAGCCGAACGTAGCAATCACACGTCTGAGTTCGATGTGCTTTGTTTATGATTCGTTCCCACGACAAAAATTTGCTCCTGGGCGGTTGATGGCGTGCGAACATAACGTCAAGCACATGCTGGACCGGGGGGAAGGGGGTCAAATTACACGGCTCCAGGAATCCGGCAGCCCTCCTCCTCATCATCCTCCTGTTGCCACCCATCCACCTACTTTCGTTCTGTACTCTTAACACAGTATTTGTGTAGAGTTCTGTAATGTTTCTTCTGAATTTACTCTGTAAGAAACAGTAAGGTTGTCCCTCTTTACGCCGTGAAGGTATAGGGCGGAGTTGAGCTGTGCCTTCACTCATTCTGAATCTCGAACTGAATTGGATTTGTTAGCTTCATGCTCCGGCCGCTTTACCAGAAGCACAATTAAAATCAAATTAACATGAATTGACGGAAGAATAGTTTGAGTGCGGAGTAAATGTGTATTTTTTCCATAGCTGTCCTCCTCGAACACTCGAACCTTTTACACATAAACGCTTTACAACAAGGACGTGAATCATATTTAAAGATTCGGTTCGTACTGCACAGTAAACACACTCCGTCTCGGTTATAAAAACCACTCAGTTAATGCTGTATAGGGAAATAATCGCTGTTTGTTCTGAGATCCACACAAAACACATAAATACACTGTGTGGGGAGAATATAGAATTTTTTAATGTTAAACCTGGTGGTACATATAGTTACCACTGGGCTTCACAGGGTAATCAGGTAGTACTGGGAGTCCCCGTTACGAAAAAGACATGACTAATGCGATCAAAAAGCTTTAAGACTGAATTGAAAGAACAAGTTATTAATTCGTATGCAGTTTGATAACGGCGTCTTTACGAACAGGAATATCTGTGTATCCTAAACCCTGATGTCCTTTATTGCGATAGCTACAGAAATGTGGTTTGGCTAGTATTGTTCGTTTAATGTCTTCGCTTAGCATTTAATCTTTATAAGAAATTAAACCCAAATCTCTGTGTCTATATATGTATATATATATATATGTGTGTGTGTGTGTGTATATATATATGTATGCAAAATTTGTTGCTTCCTTCTTTGTTTGTTGGTTGCTTGGCTGTTCACGTATTTCAACAACTGTGCGGAATATGGTATAGAGCCTGTTGTTGACTCGCCAGCGTTCAGTGGTTTGTCGTCACCACGGTAGTTGACAGTCCATGTATTTCCCGCAGAAGATCGGGATGTGTTTCGACATCTACCCGGACGAAGAATGGGACGTGGCTAGTAGAGAGAGTACGCTTAAGCAACGAATTCTGTTCCTGATACGTTGATAGAAATACAATCGATTAGTGTTGAAACACGCGCCCCTTGTTGTTTCAAGTTTCTCCTATCTTGAACGACGAACCGCAAGTTAACAAATGGCAGGTAAAGATAACAAGACACGTGAAGACTTGCAACATGAAATAATAGCCCGTAACTTAATTATCGCATTATCGCAGCGCCAGGTGTCATCCATCAACAGTCTTGTGGTTTAATTAGTACGCAGCCCGCCAGTCATGCCACTGTGTAACTGCGTCAAACTGTACTGTTAAGAAAACATTTTTAAAGGTTAATTCACTTAGAAGCGAAATGGGCCCATGTTATTCAGGTGGGGGCAGGACTAACAGGCCTGTGTTAATAATGTATCCCTCGTTACGGTTTGGGCCTTTCAGACGTCCGTTCAGAACTGATATTGAGATACTACACGGTGCAGGATCAGCATAACAAAACTGCTTACCGTCAGAAGAAAACACAGCAGGCACTCACAGTATAGTAGTTTTCAGTTTGCATCAAATTTTAACAACCGTGGTTTTCCATCTGTATCAGGTTTTATCAACAGCAGTTTTAGATGTTTGTATCAGTTTTCAAAACCGCGGTTTTTAATTTGTATCCATTTTTAGGAACCGCAATTTTTTCCATTCGCGTCAAGTTTTATCAGTCGCGGTTTTCCGTTTGTATCATTTTTCACCTATAGTGGTTTTTCAGTTTTATCAACTTCTACAATTTGTATCAAATTTCACCAACAGCACTTTTCCACACACACACACACACACACCAATTTTTCTGACCTCGTTTTTTAAGTTTATCAACTTTTACAAACCCCAGGTGTCCGCTTGTATAATATTTTACCACCCTCACTTTTTGATATGTATTAACCTTCATTAATCGTATTGCCCTATTTTATGTACCCGCGGTGTTCGATTTGTGTACAGTGTTGGTCCACAGCGGGTTTCGTCAGTCAATGTTTTGTGCGGGACTGGCGAGAACCCAACTGGGAAATTACTGAATAACAGTCACATGACCGCTGCACTAACCTGTTCGTTTGCAGGGTGCGTATCGCACACAGACCGATGTCGCTGAGCCCGTACTTCAATTAGCGCATTTTTCTCAAAAGTCACTACAGAAGCAGCATTTACTGTTACGCCTAAGACCTGAACTTATCCGGATTCGCCAGTGTCTGGGTTGGGCTCTGGTCCAAGGGCGTCATTCAGCTCGCAGCCTTGCTTCGTGTTCTGTTTGTTTTGCCTTCTGCCCTCTGTAAATATCAGTGTTTAATCTCTCTGTCTCAAAGAGGGGCGTAGGTATATCGTGTGACTTGTGTATGGGATGGTACTAAGTCAGGCATGCAAGGTGTCCCTTTTATTGTGTCCCCGAGCACAATAATTCTATCGCACAGAAAGCCTGCATGCCCCGGGACATCCCTTGACAGCTGCCGCGCTCAGGATAGCGATAAGAGAGACGCTGTGTAGAAAGAAAAGTCATGATGACTATTTGTTAGCACGTAAGTCAAAGTAGAAGCTTCTGAAGACGCAGATACATCCGTGTCTAGAATGTATAAAGTATGGATTGTGGTTTTCGTGTTCACATTTATGGACAGTAGGCTGTCCTGTAAGTATCAATCGCACCACCTTGTTGCAACGTATCATGTCCTGTTATTTCCTGCATTTTTGAGTCTGTGATCCAGTAGCGTGTAACAATAAATGTGTAATGAAGAAGGACATTGGAGAGTCATAATGTGATGAAGCGATTTATAATTAACCTTTTAAAGCCTAGCGGTAACTTTACGTACGACCAGGTTTAACATTAAAAAATTCTACGTGGTGCCCACATTGCATTTATGTGTTTTGTACGGATCTCAGAACAAACAGCAACTTTTGCCTTATAAAACATTAAGAGACTGGTTTTTATAACCGAAGTGGAGAGTGTTTACAGCGCGGTACGCACTGAGTCCTTATATAAAACAGATACGCTTCGTCTTTAAAGGGTTAATTTACGAGCTTCATGCACGGTATACACTTGTTAAATGAAAAACTATACAGGACTTTGGTTTCGTCGAATTGCTTTTATGCACATTGCTTGCTTAAATGCAGCGACTGTAAAAAGTGTTGTTTAATGTTGCAATTTATGGATTACAACTCTTGTCCTTTTATGTTGTCATTTTTAATAGGTGGAATTATAGGGTGAACAGTAAATAACGAATTCTGAAGAACGTGGAAAGAGGTCGTGACCCAATTTAAGATGCAGCCTGATCCATACGTACAGGGGCGAGTCTAATGGAAGCATGAAGTGCAAGCGAAAATCTAGACCCTGAAATGTTCAGCTGTAGGAACGGCAAATAATCAGCGTGGATTAGGTAGAAGCATGTACTGACTATGGTAGGTGTGGTAACAAAGAATGACATGATGAAAAATATGAAAAATGACAGCTCTGTCGAACCGGTTTGCAATAAATTAGCTGGCAGTACGTTTTCAATGTATTTATTTGACCCACTTTCGTGTATTTTCCCCCATATATGCTTGATACATTCGAAATGTGAAGTAACGGAAAAGCAGTTCGCACGTGAAGGTGTTCCTGAGCACTAGAATACAGTAACACAAACACAGTTTGCACGTGAAGGTGTTCCTGAGCACTAGAATACAGTAACACAAACACAGTTCGCACGTGAAGGTGTTACTGAGCACTAGAATACAGTAACACAAACACAGTTTGCACATGAAGGTGTTACTAAGCATAGTAACACAGTAACACAAACAGAGTTTGCACGTGAAGGTGTTACTGAGCATAGTAACACAGTAACACAAACACAGTTTGCACGTGAGGGTGTTACTGAGCATATTAACACAGTAACACAAACACAGTTTGCACGTGAAGGTGTTACTGAGCATAGTAACACAGTAACACAAACGCAGTTTGCACGTGAAGGTGTTACTGAGCATAGTAACACAAACACAGTTTGCACGTGAAGGTGTTACTGAGCATAGTAACACAGTAACACAAACACAGTTTGCACATGGTGTTAAGATATTCCAGAGACACGTGGAGAGAACACATGGGCCGAATGCAGGAAGAGAGGTACCGGAAGACAGCCATTCATTACATTCTGTTAGGTAGGAGTTAGGTAGACCACGTAAAGATGGAAATTGTGCCGGAACAGGTGCAGTGCCTAGGCCCTGAATGGGTGAGAAAGAAGATATAATCAGCATTACCAGAAGTACCATGTTTTACGGAAAAGAACTTATGCACAGCATTTGGGAATTTTTAGATACAGCATTATTCACATCTCAGAATTTGTCACGACAGCCGTACTGATATTATGCCAGAGAAGCAGAAGGTTGTGGTATTTGTATTACCTTCACCGACTTTAGCGCCTTAAATATACACACTTTCATTAAATTCCTTATTTGTTTCCATAAAGTTTTTAGTCAGTGATGTCCAGTGGTACACGACAAGAGCCAGCTTACTCCACTGATCACAGTTACCTTCTAGATGCAACTGAAAGTTCTTGAAAATCGTGTTGTAAAGAGTGCAACGCAAGTCAAAGGCAAGTACGCTGTTGGTGTGTGTGTGTGTGTGTGTGTGTGTGTGTGTGTGTGTGTGTGTGTGGCCGGGGGGGTGGTGGGGGGGGCTGGAGAGTTAGCAAACATTCTGTTTGCACTGTGGCATTCATCAATAGTCTGTGTGGGAGAAATGATTGACAGAGGCGTTTAGCCTTGTTTCCTGTGAAGTGATTTTAATCAATTGTGTATGAAGTTATGAAACTTCGTGTTTGTTTTTCTTTGGCGTGTTTGAGCATCATCATAGCTGACGTCGAAGAAATTTTTACCCATCCATCCGGCCCAGGTTCATATTACTTCTGCGTACTGATTGCTGTTATTGTTTTCCTTCCTTTTCTACAAAATCTGCTACTGAGGGAGAAGAAAAAGTTGAGCATCCAGAATGGTTGTCACTTTTAACGGGTTATTATGGCGAGGAAGAAGAAACAGTCGAGCATCGAGTACATAATGTTTAGTGTGTTTTCTGCGAGGTACGGAACGAGGCTGAAGAAACAGTCGTTATAGCGATGCAAGTGTGCATCAAATGAGAATATTTGTTACATGTTTTAGTTGGTGTGCAGTATGTGATTTCGTTGCCAGCGCGTGGCGACGTGCGGGCAGTTGTAATTCTGCAAGTATAATTCAGGCGAATTTTCGGGTTTAGAGGTTAACGACAGTTTTGGTTGTACATAATATGCTATGTCGTCGAGTGAAAGGCTGATTAGTGAATAATTGGTTGGAAAGGACGTAGAAGGAAGCGGAGGTGTTCTGATGTAAGATAATATCGTTGAATGACTGAGGAAGACCTGAATGAGGACAGCTGATATGTGGGCCGAGATTAGCAGCCTCCAAAATACGGGACAGAAATGTTAACCTTCCGATAGCAAATTTCGCTTAAATTCTTAGTGATTGTCGTCAGCCTGTCCAGGCCAGTCCTTTTGAATCATACTTATTCACCCTCATTATCACTTCCAGTCTCATGGTACGTTACGTGCATGTCAAGTGTGTACTTGTAAAATGTCAGTGTATATTCTTAAATTGCATTAATTAAAGATAAACAGACTGAAGCCATTACGTGTCCTCCGATCTCTACAGGCACATAGCCTACAAAAAGCTACGAAACGAACGGCAAAACGTAATTATTATGGGTCTTTCGCTGCGTTATCTAACTACTGCTCCACACAGTTCTTACTTCCCTCTAGGAATGGTGCTAGGTCGAAGCGTTTTTACTGTCAGACCCGGATTGTAAAGCTGTTGCTGGGATCAAGGGGATACTAAATATAGGGCACCTGATTTATGTTTTTGCAAGGCGAAATTTTAAGTGGTACAAAGTCTAATTTAATTTGCATAATTCGCGTTTGGGCCCTCAGCATGATAGGAACTGCGCGTGCAAACGCGACGCGTTTAGATTGTAGTGAAAGTAGTTAAAATTGTGGCGTCTTACTGAAAATCAAAATGGCCTAGTTTTAGCTTGAAATATCAAATGTTTATAAAAGTATCTTTAGCTGTTCTCGTTACGCGGTATTCGTACGACAGGCGGAATGACGGCGATTTAATAGGCGTCTTACAGGGGTGCAGACGCGCCTAAAAATGAAACGCTGGAAACTCTCTTCCCTTGTGGCATAGGTTTGAAGGCTGTCTAGATGGACATGTAACTTGCGGAATGAGTCTGCAGAACGACATGTGCTCCCTCCCTTCCCCTAATCCCACACAAAACGGTGTAGCAGATTTACATAGGCGGAGGGGAGCAGGCCGCAGTGAACACGTGGGGAATGTAGACAGGTGAAGAAGGTGGGACCCATCAGGGGCTTATATAGAGTGTGCCGCCGTCCTTGGGGCCGAGTTCCGGCTTCGCATGCGCCCAAACAGCCGTTGAACTCTACCCCTCTCCCCTCCCTTGTACCACGGCCATGTTATTGCATAATAAAGGCGACCATGTCCTGCGCCGCGCATAATTTTGCCGCTCTTGTGATTGCTGTTCACACGCGTTGCATCCGAATTCACGCTACGGCAGCCAATAATGTGATCGGTGACTCTCCTAGGGGTACGCCTGTCTCCCATTTGTGCGACACCCTTCGTGTAGAATCCATCCGAGGCTTCATCCACCAACTTACGGCCAGTGTTTTTGGTAACTGTCCATCCGCGGTCCAACAATTCGGAAATTGCACTCTGGACGACCTGAACTATTCGTACAAAATTTACAAACATAAACGGCCGAAACATATCCTGCTGTAGTCAGCCCACCATCACGCATTGTGTTTTTTAGTCTCTTTTCGCCATTGTTATTTATAGTTCTCTAACTTTGTTTCGCTTACTAGTTAGCTAAATTGGTTATAGGAAAAATTTTGTGATTTTCCTTTGTATAGTGTAAATACTGCTAATATTATCTTTGAAATAAACATTAAATAAAAAGCCAGGAATATCTCACTCAACTGGGACCCAAATTTTGGGGTTGGTTACTAGACTAAAATTTCCATTTCTTATGGCGGGCACAGTCGAATGCGGCCGAAGACCTCCCGTTTTGATGCTTGCTGAACCTGTTAAAAGAGGCTGTAGGAATCTTTGGGATGGGGGAATGATCCGTTGCAAGATCTGTGTCTACACAAGACAACTTCAATTGTAAACACAAAGTAGTTGTTAGATTAGCTAAAACACCGGCGTTAATAAATAAGACATTCAGATAAAGTTTCAGGAGTCAGTCTGTGTTCCAGTTGCAGCTCTGGTGACGACAGATTACTGTCGTAGCGCGGTGCATCCACGCATTTTATAAATAATTGGTGTCCGGCTCAAATAATACGCGGTTAAGTGTCAAATTCAGGGTGCCCCGCGCGTCATTTTGCGCAATAAAAACGTATTTTCTCTGATATAAATACACCATTAGGCTTATGTCGTATATTTAGTGATATAGTCACAGTACATTTCGGGGAACGCTTGCTATCATTCGGTGCAGGGTCTTTTGTCGTCCAGGTTGCTATCCAAAAAACACAAAGATTAGGGTATACAGAACTATAATTTTACCCGTTGTTTTGCATGGGTGTGAAACTTGGTCTCTCACACTGAGGGAGGAACAAAGAGTGAGGAGGATGTTGGGGCCTAAGAGGGACGAGGCGACAGGGGAGTGGAGAAGACTACACAACGAGGAACTTAATGACCTGTACTCATCACCAAATATTATTCGGGTAATCAAATCGAGAAGAATGAGATGGGCGGGGCATGTGGCACGTATGGGGGAAAAGAGAGGCGCGTACAGGATTTTAGTGGGGAGACTTGAGGGAAGGCGACCACTTGGGAGACCCAGGCATAGATGTGAGGATAATATTAAAATGGATCTTCAAGAAGTGGGATAGGGGCATGAACTGGATTGAGCTGGCTCAGGATAGGGACGGGGGCGGGATCTTGTGAATGCGGTAATGAACCTTCGGGTTCCATAAAATTCGGGGAATTTCTTGGCTATGTGAGAAACTGTTAGCTTCTCAAGAAGGTCTCTGCTCCATTGAGTTAGTTAGTTAGTTAGTTAGTTAGTTAGTTAGTTAGTTAGTCACAGTACATTGTAATTATCAAATTTAAGTCTCTGTTGCGTTGTTATGTCTTTGCTTACGTATGTTGTGCGTTACCGTGAGGGACAGCAAACCTTTTTGACCCTTCAGGCCCGTAACGAAAAACATTTTAGATCAACTAGTTCTTCGACACTGAGGGAGGCCACGTTGTATAATTATAAGGTCAGTGAGGGGCTGCATAATATCAATTGACAGGCTGTGTCTGGACATCCCTGGTATAAATCTTTGCTGTCTGTACGTTTCGTTGTGAGCTTAGAGTATATTAGACCAGATGTTTGGACTTCGATATTTGTATTCATGACCAAACATTATACAGGTGACCAAAACAAGTACTATGAAACTGACTGGCAGCGTGTGGCACGTATAAGGGAGAAGAGGCAGTGCATGCATGGTTTTGGGGGGTGGGGGTGGGGGGAACCAGAAGGAACGAACCACTTGGAAGACCTAAGATTAGTTGTGAGATAATACTAAAATAGATCGTAAAGAAATAGGATGAGGCCTGCACTGGATTGATCTGGCTCAGGACAATTGCAAGCGGTGTGCTGCTGTGAACACAGTAATTAGCCACTTGTTTACACAAAGTGAGGGAATTTTTTGGATTAGCTGAGGAAATATTAGAGTTCAAAATTTGGCTCTCATTCATGTGATTGGTTGGTTATTTAGTGCATTTGTGTTCGGGCGTGTGTATTGATATACGGCGTTCTTTACGCCATGTCTGTCTGTGGTTGATCTGTTGTTGTTTTAACATTACAAGCTATTTATAAGTAGGATCCTTAGAAGGTTTAGTAAAATCATTAGGTCCTTGTCAATAAACTTAACAAATGCTAAGTACCGATCTACTTAAGTACCTTTAATAAGAGGAAACATATGCTAATCTCTGTGGAATGTTTTTCTTTTTACAGAATTTTTTGTGTAGCCACCTGTCTAATATTTTAAATCTCGACACTGAGCCCACGCTTGTATTATGAACTGGAAGTAAAATTAAACTGAGTTGGCTGAAGTTTTCTTTATAAGATGATAAAAAGCCGCAAGCTAATTTGTGGAGTGTTGCCAGACAAATTGCGAATAAAATGGATACGCTGTTTATAAAAAAATCGCTACCACATTTTAAGATGTGCATTAATCTCCGATGTTGTTTCGTGTTTGGTTAGTACTTTTTGTTAGATTTATATTGCGTTGGATTAAAATATTAATAAATGACTTATTATAACTATGTGATAAATTCATCAGCAATCTTTAACTTAGTAAAATATTACTTGCTTTGGACACGAAACAAACTGCCGGTATATCTGTAGGTTCCTTGCTCTTTTGCAAAGCCTTGTGGCATGCGATCGCAGGAAAGTTTTGCATACACAGAATACCAAGCTACAATACACCGCCGCTGAAGTCACAACAAGTCACGTGGTGTGCCGGACACATTGAAGTCACGTGTCGCCAGGCGTTTAAAGCTGCGAAATTCGTACGTGAGGTGTTGTAGTGTTGCTGTAAACCATTAAACTGGAGAGAAGGTGCTGGGTCTGAGCTTGCCATGAGAACCAACATCACCGTCTGGAGACGGGTATTCGTCTTGAAGGTGCTAGTTGCTTGTAGGCTCAATACATTAGCTTGAAACAGGTAGACATTCTGTGCCTTCATTTGTATATTTTAAATAGCTAGTAATGCGAATAGATTATTGTTATTATTGTTATTGGGCTACATGTTTCTGTGCTAAATCTGTTGTATTCATGCCCTAAACATTAACCAGTAAGACTCATATTTATCTAAAATATAAGTTAAACTTAATTTTGTACCTCACAGAGAACACTTTCCCCACCAGAAAGACCAGTTGTTGAATGCTGTATGGGGAAATTATACTTGCTTAGTGGAACATTATACAGAACATATAGATACACTGTGCGGGTAAGATGTATAGTTGTTACTGTTAACCCTGGCGGTACGTGCACTAATCCATTAGGCTCTGAAGGGTTAAGCAAGCAACAGCGATTTGTAACAATTGTGTTTTTGATATGTTTCTACGGACGGCTCATTTAATGATCTCAAACCCTTTGAAGACTAAACTTAATCTACATGATATATAACAAGTGCAGTTCCTACCCCACAGAAAACACCGTGTACGTCTGTTAGAAAGACCAGCCTGTCAGTGACATATTGGGGCACAGTCGGTACGTATTGTCGCCATCATACGGAACACAGACACAGGCACAGTGTGTAGGCAAAAGGCAGTTTCTAACCATTCCAGTAGGCGGTATATTTAGTTACCATTGGGCTTAAAGAGGCGAAATATGGATGTGAAACATCAAATGCTTGCTGTAAATTGTGTGAACGGTGTTGGTTCTGTGGTTTGCTTCTGTAGAACCTTTTCTCAATTAATAATGTTTAATGTTACGTTGATTCTGCAATCTATTGGCATTAAAACCCCCATCAATGCAGTTTTGTAAGTGTGTTCACAGAAACATGCAATGTGGCCCTATCCTGAGTTAGCTGGATCAACTTCGTCCCTTCACGTCCTGTTTGAGAAAATTTGTGTTACATTTTCATCTACTCCTGGGTCTAAAGAGTGTTCTCTTTTTCAAGGATGTTCCGAAAATTAAATTACGAAAATATTCTGTGGGTGTGACTTGGGTCATGGTATGAAGCAACTGTGACCGCAGTCAGTGATCTTCGAATGCTGTCACTGAACTGGTAAAGATATCCTGTGGGCCGTGGGACCCGGCAGTTAATAACTGTGCTTTTGTAACTCCTCAATCTGACGCTTTCATGGGCCAGTTCAGTCAAATTCACGTCTCTATACTCCATTTCCCATAAAATCTGTTTTCTTCCGCCTGTTCCTACAACAGGATCAAAAATGACTTTTTATTTACTAGTGGGTTTATAGCCAGAATTTTATATTTCTATCTCATCATGCGTTTCCTTACTGATTCAAATACGTCAGCAATATTACGAAAAGTGGTTTGTTACTTCATCGTCACCTGTCGTCCTTCCTCTTAGAACTTATTCTCAGCGCTGCGTTCTCAAACTATCAGTGTTCTTCCCTTACGGTCAAAGGGAAGGTCTTAACGCCCGTGCAAACCAACGGTTACAATTAAGTGTCGGTGTTTCTTAGCCACGATACTGCGATACACAAAACTGTGTGTCATAATTTCATTATGAATATGGTTATTATTTGCTACTGTCATTGTCAGTGAGACTACTCGAGTGATGATACAGGTGCAGTGTCAGTGCGCTTGTTAATTGTCGGCTGTTAATTACTACATCAATTGATAAAGCCGGATCCAGTGCATCGAACGTGGAAAAAATGGCTGTTCGCACATCTCACGGTCCTTCGTACATGCTACCCTTTATGCGTTCAAAATTCTTTTTATTCCCTTCACCTTGCTCAAGAATTCAAAAAACAAATTTCCGGGACTCGGTTCATACGAACAGATACCGGTGAAGTAAGCCTAAAATAGTTTTATTTCCCTTCAGAGTAATCTCACGTAACTGTAACGCATTTTATATTTTTCCAAAAATTCGCACATGACAGTCATCGAAGTCGTCCAGAGAACTGCGGTTAGTCCGGCTGCTACGTCCTTCTTGATCCCTTCGACATTCTGAAATCTTCATCGTTTGAGGGCTATCTTAACTTCAGGTACCAGAAAAAAATTTGGCTGGCGAGAGGTCAGGTGAGAACGGTGCCTGGATTGTCTCCAATAAGTCCCGATTCGCCGGCAAAGGCGTGTCGGTCTTTACCGCGCTAAAGTAGCCGTCTGCAATTCTTCAGTGGTTAAACGTGAACATTTATATAGGCATTGTGTTGTGTGTTTAGAAGTCCTGTTTACTTATCTCTTTAAGATTTTTATTCGCATTCTGAATATGCCAACAGTCCTTCCTCTTTTGGCCGCTTTTGCTTATATATAAATAAAGAACAGTTTAACACGTCATGTACACGTAAATAAAGTGCGTAATTCTCTATGCGCTTAATTTAAAAAATTAAATTTTTTTGTAGCTCGTAATGGCTTATAAAAACATGCCTTTCTCCTGTGTGGAGATGCTGGGTTCCGCTGTAGCAGGATAAAGACACAAGAGTGTGTGTACGAGGTACTACAGAAAGGCAAGCAATGTAGTGCAACGCTCTCTTTATGGTAGAGCTTAAAAAGAGCCTGTGGAAAGAATTTGTGGGTTTATTTGGATTAAGTGAGGGTTTTTGTGCTTCTAATCAAAGCAGTGAAGTAAGAGACTCCAACTTACACGAGATCCTGTGTTTTTCTTTTGGCCTCCGCGGATTAGGCTGAAACCTTCTCCAGTTTTATAAACGTATTTTGATTGTCCTCCCTAAATCTGTTTAACCGAGCGGGGTTTACTCAGCAGCCAGTTTTGGGCGCCTGTTAAAGTCGCTGAACCAGTTCGCTCTTTTCTTATGTCTGTCTGTTTCCTTAATAATTGTTTTGATCAGTATTTGTGTCTTACTTTTGATTTTTCCCAGTTGGCATTTATTTATTTAACTTTAATTTAATTCGATGTAATTTACCGAAATTATTCTAGTGAATCCAAATTTGACATTCATGTGAAAATAATGCATGTTATTTAGCCCATATTGCTATAGTTACGTTACCGTATAGTCTGTCGCGTACCTCCTACCAGATTGTACGGTGTCATAACTCAGAGGGCCACAATCTAAGGAACTCCTACAGCATGAAACGACCCCCTCCACTTCTCTAATGTTGCTTGCAGGTACTGACAGCAGTAAATTTACCTAAGGTACTGCATTAAGCAGGAGCAAAGAAGTAAGGCCAGTTGGTGCGAATTGGATTGACAGGTTGTGTAAAGTATGTTCTAAGGACGTACTAGTTTATTTTATTTTATAAAACTACAGAAGTTACTGATTGTGGAATTAGAGATGATGATGTGACTGTAAATGATGGTGCGACAGAGTTGTGCTGGAATTTGCTTATGTGTGATGTACACAGCGTCTAGGTAGTTTGTTGTGCCCTCAGCTTCACTGGCCAGTATTATTTCGGTGGTTGTATTGCTGAGATTCTGTAGGGACA
This sequence comes from Coptotermes formosanus, assembly GCA_013340265.1. Lineage (NCBI taxonomy): Eukaryota > Metazoa > Arthropoda > Insecta > Blattodea > Rhinotermitidae > Coptotermes > Coptotermes formosanus. The sequence goes on from BLKM01001502.1 coordinate 1,738,403, forward strand.
TTTACCTTTAGGGACAGGAAGGGACGTGAATGTGGACTGTAATATACGGGGAGAACTTCAGACAGATTAGGACACTAGAGGCAGATGGACAAGTACAGGGAGTACTTTTATCGCTGAACAGAGCACGACATAGCGGGCGGCATAATCGGTTGCACTGCAGCAAGGATATCGTCCTCTCTATGGCGGGCAGTCCGGCGATAAAAGATACTGTGTAATAAAATGTAACTTAAGGAAATCGAGTAAGGGGATATGGACTGGATTAATCTGGCTCAGGGTAGGGTTTGGTGTCGGGCTGTTGCCACCACTGCAATGGGTCTTCTAGCTCAATAACGGATAGCAGTCGTCTTAGTTCTTATGCAGAAGGATTTTGTGTTTTAAAGGATGGCTTCAGTCGGTAGAGTTAGTTTGTTTTGAGGGTAACTGGCAGCGGCCTACATTGGATTCGTAATGGGTTCAAACGTTTCACCACCTGGGCTGGCATGTACCTTCCTGACACCGTCTATAGGACCTTAAAGGACTGTGACAGTTTGTCATATTATCTGGCATGATTTCCGAAATTGCAACCTGCTGCATTTCTGTCTGCCACAACCTCACGTCGTGGTTTATTTCATGACGCTCTTTTAGGTAACAAATTGTAAGGTCGGAAGGTAAGCAGAATGATAAAGCAGAAATTGTGATGAAGGGTGAAGTATGGAGTACGTGTTAATCTACTGCAGAAACAGAAAACAGACGCGAAGGACCTCTGACCGGCTAGGTGGTGCCTTATGCCGAGATTTAAATCCGAAGCTTCCAGAACACGTGACTTCCCATCACATTTGGTCCATATTATTTCCATAGATGGCGGTTCTGAACCCCTTGCAGTTGCAAGTGATATAATAATGGTAAAGATATGCAACGTTTTCTTCATTCCACTTTTATTTCATTTATGTTTTATGTAGGATAATGTTTTAAATACACAGTCGAACTCGCTTATAACGTAATTACAGGGACTGACTATTTTGTGTCGTTATAAACGAGTGTTCTAACCGTGGAGTATAATGTTACGGTTAATAGCGAGAAATTAATTGGTACCACAGAATATCTGACGCAATAGACCAGGTGTCGCATTAACCGATGTCGTTATAACCGGGTTCGATTGTATTTACGATTAGAGAGGAAGTGTCAATATTGTAGATTACAAAATGCTAACGCCCTGTATATGCTAGAGCCTTACCCACGACGCACACCTAACCTCTAAACGCCAACCATGGTGCGGTCTTGTTCCTTCGTTTCATTGTCACGATGCGCGATGTCTCCACGTTGAGAAGTAGCGCGTATGCTAATCGCCACACAGATAAGCAGAAAGGACTCTCTGTCTGTTTGCAAGCGCGTAGGCAAGTCATATTTAGGGGCACTGCGCATGAAGTCATCATAGTGTTGACATACGGGCCTCTTCCAGAAGAGCAAATATGAGGTCATCAGCACCAGGACCATTTGGCCGGTCAGTTGATCGTCTCTCTGGCGGTCAAATTGCCCTCATTTAGTGTGCAGGACTATGTAACAACTTTAGTGTGTTATTTGTATCGTGTTTTTGTTACTGACAGTGTTAAGCAGCCATGGTTTGCGGTACAGTCGGAAACCTGACATCGAAACGGCATTGAAAAGGAATTTAGCGAAGTAGTAATATGTAATTGTACTTAATTATAGTAGGATCAAACCAATACGTTAACGTGTTTGTCATTTGAACGGCAGGAAAGGAACACCTTAAGCCTTGTACAGCAGTCCCTCGATACCCGAGCCATCGACTTGAGAGCTTTTGCTTATACGAGGCGACTAAGTCAGTGACTGTTTTTTTTAATTTGCAAACTGTTTGTCGCTTATACGAGTTCTTTCCCCTCCCAAACCGATCATTGTTCCTGGCACCTCTTTTCGGCTGTCGTAGAGTTCAAAAACCCCTTGAATGCGCAGAACGTGACGGCGTTCCTGACCTGTGTGCGCAGAAGCAGCAGCATCGTCGCATCGTCTCATTTTGCTTGTAGCTTTATTATAAAATAGGTTCTTCGCGGTATGAAATTTCTTACAAGGATTAAATCTTAAATTTGATGTATAATTTTATGTTGTATACCGTGCATATTGCAAGTTAATTAGAACAAACCAACAATTATGCACAAAATTCACCAAGTTATATTTACACTGACATTATCCGTACACGTTTCAATGGACATGCCGTCATCTTCAGGGGATACAAAGTGTTACAGGTGCCAAAGCATCAAGAAGTGTAAATATCTTCCTATATGCATCAAACCGGTTAGAATAAAGATCTAAAAAATATGTAATAAATGAACAGCATCTCGATGTAAGCCGATCCCAGTGACCGCGCGGTCTAAGGCGTAGGTCTGCGGCCGAGCACTTGCTGGGGTCGTGAGTTCGAATCCCACCCGGGGCATGGATGTCTGTCTCTTGTGCAGTGTTTGTGTTGTAAGGTAGAGGTCTCTGCGACGGGCCGATCCCTCATCCAGAGGAGTCCTACCGAATGCAGTGTGTGCTTGAGTGTGATCAAGTTAACAATCAAAACCCTGTACACCTACTTTGAACAAGTTGGTAGAAAAGGGAAGGACTACGGAAGAAACCATATCGATGTAAAATCAATTATAGTTTTTGTATTAAAATGCAGTAATTAAGTATATATACAACAAAACGAAGAATAGGTGTTAACCATAAAATGGGTCTTCTTTAAAAGAGTAGGCAGCTCTTTTAAAGAAGACACATTTTATGGTTAAGACCTATTCTTCGTTCTGTTGTATATATACTTAATTACTGTGTTTTAATACAAAAACTATAACTGATTTTTACATCGATATGCTGCTCGTATTTTAGATTTTCTGCATTATTATAGACTAGGTTGGGTGTATGTAAGAAAAATTTACACTTCTTGATTCTTTGGCACCTGTAACACTTTGTATGCACTGAAGATGACGGCATGTCCATTGAAACGTGTAGGGATACTGTCAGTGTAAATATAACTTGGTGAATTTTGTGCATAATTGCTGGTTTGTTCCAACTGATGTATAATGTTTGTGCTCAGAATGATACCTAATTCTTATGCCTTCTCCATACAACTTTAATCATGCAGATGTTTTTTACGCGTAGGATGATGGATTGGAATGTTATTTGAATGTAGTAATTGCTACTTAGGTATCGCTGTATGTTTTACTGGGGTGAAATGTGTATGCTTTTGGGAGACATTTGTGTCATATGTCACCAATTCAAATTCATAACGTGGGAAGAAACGTGAAATTATTTTTGTTTTACGTGTTTTCGCCTTGCTAGTAGAGGTTGAGGGTGAAATCAAGGTCGTAACAGAGGGATTACTGTAGTGCCTAATTAAATTAGAATATCGTTATAAAGTAGGAGGGAGAATGGTATTAAAATGAATCATCCGTGAAAGGTTATGCGGGTGTCGGCTACACTCAGCTGGCTGAACTTTCGGTCTGTTAAAAAGTAAGTTTTTGTTGACTGCTGACTGTTGTCTGCTCAAGGACAGAATCATACCGCAGCAGTAGTTCACATCTCTGATGCAGCAGGCACGAAAATGTTGGACAATTAAAAGCAGCCAGACCTGTTAAGTTCCGCATGCCCACTGTGGGTCGCGGGCCTTTGACATACTGTGTAAACAGATTGGAGACGGACAGCTTCCTGCTACAGCGGGTCGAGAGACCTGGGTGATAAATAGTCTTGTAATTACACCGGAGTTAATTAACAGAAGTACAAACATCCTTGTTGTTGATTTGCTCATGGTAGCGTTTTGCTTCAAGCTTTCACGTTTAGCTATAAATTAAGATTAATTTACTTGTAATGCTTGTTTCACGAGGTTTCGTTTAAAGTATAGTTTATTTTAAACGACGTTCTGTTCTTTTAAAATATTAACGTCAGTGTGCGAATGCAAAATGTAGTGAATTACCAAGAGAAACGAAGTCTGTTAGTTGGTGCACGCTATGCCTACAGTTTGCAGCATTGGGTGATGTATAAATACGTTCTCATTCAAAATGCAGTTCATCGAACCCTGATGATTTAGTGCTTTTAGAACGACGCTTTATGTGCTTCAGAAGTTATATTGCGGCGAATAATACGATGGCCACTGTGAACTACAGAGTGTTGACCTTACGCAGAAGTGTTTGTATATTTTTAACCCCTTACAGCCCAGTGGTTACTTTATGTACCACCAGCTTTAAGATTCACGAATTCTACGTTCTGCCCACACAGTGTGTTTATGTGTTTTGTATGGATCTCAGAACAAACAGCGATTATTTCCTTGTACAGCATTCATTGATTGGTTTTTATAACCGGAACGGGCAGTGTTTACTGCGCGGTACGGACTGAATCTTTACATACTATTCGTTAGCCATTAGAGCGTCAAATTTGTGTATTCTCTTTGCCACAAAGTTTGTGGTGTACCAAGTGGCACTGGGACAGGGTTTTCTCCGAGTATTTCGGGTTTCTCTTCTCAATATCATTCCACCAATTCTCTGTAATGATCTTCATGCATATACTGCTATTACCGGACGGTCAGATGGGGGAAGCATGAGAACCTTTCAAAAAGCAGTGCTCTTCTGCAACTCGGGGAGCACTGGGTAGACAAGTACTGTCACTTCTTGTAACGGGTGCGTCACCTTCGTACACGTATGCATTTCCGTTTTTAGTCGTGCATCATCAGATATGTCCTGCCTGCATCTTGTTATCTGATGTGTATTTGCATTTTGGTTTTCAGTTTGTTGCAACGTATATGGGATAGGTGTTCCTTGACTGTAATATGGCACATTTGTTTTTCGTTTCGTAGTCCTTCCCTCTTCTACCTACTTGTTCGCAGTAGGTGTTGAGGGGTTTTTTTTATTGTCACTTGATCACACTCAAACACGTACCACAGTCGGTAGGACTCCTCTGGACGAGGGATGTGCCCGCCGCAGAGACCTCTACCTGACAACACAAACACTGTACAGGAGACAAACACCCATGCCGCCGGTGGGATTCGAATCCACGATCCCAGCAAGCGCTCGGCCGCAGACCTAAGCCTTAGACCGGGCGACCACTGGGATCGGCACGTTTGTTTTTACGTGCTTTATTTAACCATATACTGAAATATCCACCATGTAAGTACTTGACCATTTGCAGGTATAAACATAAGCAATATTGCAAAACACAGGTTTCCCTTACCGATATACAGGCCCGTTACACCGAACAAATTTGCCACAGTTTTGAAGCTTGCAGTATTGTAAGAGCATTAACTCATCGAATAGCCAATTTTAATGGCCGTAATGAAGTTGCCGACAGCAACTGAGAGGCGTTCCTGTTGGTCTAAACCTGTTTCAAGTTAAGGCAATCATCTCGGACATGCTTCAACCTCGGAGAACCGTGCTAGATCTCTGACGGTTATTCGGGGGCTTAGTACGTCAGATATCCGGGTTCAGTCTCAAGGCAGTGTCTGTGAGTGCGAAGTGGCGCTCAGACAGATTTCTTCCGAGTGCTTCTGTTCCTCCCTGTCCAGTCCATTCCACTAACAAACCATATTCAGTCGTCTCTCATCCGGGGGCTGGAGCTTAGGGGTCGCTTTTTCACAGAGACGCAGTCTGGTCCCTCCCTCTACAGTAGAAGTGAGTTTCGAATGGTCTGATCTAAGTAGCTCTAGCTGATAGACCCAAATTTGTCCGTGCCTTAAAGGATCTTGCAGAGTGTTCCCTGATTGTTTATTCCGAATTCAGGTATAACCCTCATGTTGAGATCTGCAGTGAAACAATCGAAGTCTTTTTGGACTGCTTGAAACTTGAAGATCGAACCGATAGGTTATCCCGAAACGTCGGTAACTAACTACCAATCTACGCTGCGTAACATCACAGAAGAGCGCAGATCTCATGTGCACCGCGACAGAAGCTTGAAATCGCGCAACTTTCATTCTGTCTTTGTCTCTCCAAAAATTTGGTATCATGGCATGAAGTGTTTATATCTACATGCAAACACGTACTCCTGCAGGCATGACAAAATTACGGTTTTTATGCGTATGTTATGTGTGTAGGACGGCAATACAAACTGACATTTTAACATTACTAATGATAAAGCTCGCCATTTTAAAAGATTCTAGCCTAGTTTCATCCACTTCTCTTCCGCAAAAGCTGTTTACCTGAGGTCTAGTTTAATGTTATCTTGTCATCCCTTTCTCGGCGTTCCAAATTGACGATATCCGAAGGGCTTCTCTCCCCCAGTTAAGTACGTGCTTAGCCGTTGTTTTCATAAACCTGATCTTTAGTTTTGTACTAAATTACTTAGTTTGTCCGCAGCAGTTCAGAACTTTGCACTTGAGTACACTAGGCTCCTCTGTACAGGCAAAGTTATCCCTGTGCATGGCATGATGCCATGTGAGGGGGTGGAGGTAACGAAAACTCCACTGATTCTTAAACTTGGCACCAGATAGAAGTAAGTGGTCTCCTTAACGCACCGGTTGCAATGTCCCTGTGGCAGGAGCTTGCTGTTCCCATTAAATAGGCGACTGGGTGATCCCCAGGGCCTCTCTGGACGCCTTGGAGTAGAGAATTTTTGGCCCTACCGGCAATCGAACCACGGTTCATGGGTAGTTCAGTTATAATAGACACGTTTCACTAAATAGTGTGATTATTAATTTATAGTTACGGATAGCCTGGTCGTGCGTGCTGGAAGATTATAAGACGGTAACGGGTCAGCAGTTCTTCAAAGAACTTATTGTATTCTGACCTCAAGTAGTTTGGGTATCAAGTCGGGGGCCACCGGCGACTCGATAAACGGGGGCTACCTGCATATAGTAGCGAAGTTACTCCCAAATCTCGTAAGAGGGCTCCAGTAAGACTGTTGTCATGGCACTTTCAACAGGGCATACGGTCTTGCCGTCTATTTCACCGTACACACGTACATGAAAAATGTGGGCTAATTTTAACAACACTTGCAAATATCACATATCACGTTTTTATACCACCTTCTTTACCAGAATTTAACCTTTTAAAGCCTAGCGGTGACTTTACGTACCACCAGCTTTAACATTCAGAAATTATACGTGGTGTCCACATTGCGTTTATGTGTTTTTTTTGTATTGATCTCTGAACAAATAGCGATTATTTCCCTGTCCAACATTAACTGATTGGTTTTTATAACGGAGAAAGAGTGTTTACTGCGCGGTACGATCTGGGTCCTTATATATACAACAGATATGCTTCGTCTTTAAAGTGTTAATTCCAAATGACCTGTCAGAGTGCTACCTCCTGTCAGAAGAACGGAATCGTTTTCGAAAGAACCCGAACAGATTTTATGATTTTGTACATTCGGTGGCCCCCAAGTGCCTCGGGTTCTGCGGGGGCCCTATATACTCCACTGCTAATCTCCAACCAGCCAGATGGTTTCACAGTTATTCTTGCAATTTCCCACAGTTATGACTTGGGAAAAGCTCTTCAGTTAACACAGCTTCCAATTTGCTACTGTATACGAATATTGTTGCTGTTATATAGGCTACGAATATTGTCCAGTTATTGTGGGTACATTCGGAACTGTAAAGTGGTTTTTACCGGCTGCACATCTGTTCTGTTCGGCACGTCGCTGTTGCTGACTTTGCTCTAATACTTTTCCGGGATTAGTGGGCTATAGGCCATGATTGATTGCTGCCTAGTCGGAAGGCGCTTCGTAATTAAGATGAAGCTATGTCCAGAACTTGGCCACCTGTGAAATTACTGTTCGAAACGTGACGGATCACTTGTCCTAACACCCTCTTCCGTGGTCTGTAGTACAGGATTGTGACCTTTACCTTTACCATGCACAAATAACTGGGCGAGGGACATGCTATGAGAATTAAAATAGTAGGTAACCCCAGATGATGCCAAGGAGGTTAAAGAACTAATGTGCTGGGAAGTACATGCAGAATTCTCTTATGCTTTCTTTAATGCTGTAGTTGCATGCCTAATGAGTGTGTGACGTGTGTCATAAACAAGTATTAGAAAGCTTTGGGGTGGGACTTAGTTGCATGCAGTTCAGAGATTAGAAGTGCGTATAAAATATTGGTAGGAAAAGCTGAATGTAGGTGACCGCGTTTAAACTCTAGGCTTACATTGGAGGATAATATTAAAATGTATATAAGAAATTTATTGGGATTGTGTGGACTGGCTTGCCATGGATCAAAGTAAAGACCATTGGCTGGATCTTGTGAAGAGTTGAGCAGTTTCTAAAGTGGCTTAACCCTTTAAAGAAGAAGCGTATCTGTTCTATATATAAGGAGCTAGTTCGTACCGCGCAGTAGACACTCTCCATCTCGGTTATAAAAAGCAGTCAGGTAATGCAGTATAGGAAAGTAATCGCTGTTAGTTCTGAGATCCGTACAAAACACACAAACGCAATGTGGGCACCACGTAGAATTTGTTAATGTTAAAGTTGACGGTACGTAAAGTTACCGCTAGGCTTTAGAAGGTTAATGACTGTCGTCTTCCTTATAAAGACTGCCACATGGAGTTAGCTCTTCTTTTCGTTCAGTACACTTCTGAATACACTGTTTCGTAGTTATTTCAAACCGTGTGTGTGTGTGTGTGTGTGTGTGTGTGTACGTGTGTGTGCGTGTGTGTGCGTGTGTGTGCGTGTGTGTGTGTGTACACGTGTGTGTGTCTGTGTGTGTGTGTGTGTCTGTGTGTGTGTGTACGCGTGTGTGTGTGTATGTGTGTATTCGTGTGTGTGTGTGTGTATGTGTACGCGTGTGTGTGTACGTGT
>BLKM01001502.1:1747188-1765042 GCA_013340265.1 Coptotermes formosanus
GTGTGTGTGTGTGTACGCGTGTGTGTGTGTATGTGTGTATTCGTGTGTGTGTGTGCGTGTGTGTGCGTGTGTGTGTGTACACGTGTGTGTGTCTGTGTGTGTGTACACGTGTGTGTGTCTGTGTGTGTGTACACGTGTGTGTACGTGTGTGTGTGTGTGTACACGTGTGTGTGTATGTGTGTACACGTGTGTGTGTGTACGTGTGTGTGTGTACGTGTGTGTGTATGTGTGTGTCTGTGTGTGTGTGCGCGCGCGTGTGTGTGTGTACGTGTGTGTGTGTCTGTGTGTGTGTGTCTGTGTGTGTGTACACGTGTGTGTACGTGTGTGTGTGTGTGTGTACACGTGTGTGTGTATGTGTGTACACGTGTGTGTGTGTACGTGTGTGTGTGTGCGCGTGTGTACGTGTGTGTGTGTGTGTGTGTACGTGTGTGCGGTATGTTCCTCAGTGTAGGAATTTTTTACTCACAGGTGTTAGAGATACCAGTTTCGAATCCACTTTGAGAATCTGCTAGCTGTCCGAGTGTTCCATTGATTCCCTCAGATGCTGGGGTTATATGGACGTGAAACCGAAAATTCTGTTCAGTATGTGCTGCCTAAACAGTAGCCTATATGGCGGCATTACAGTGATTAGCCTTTTAAAGCCCAGTGGTTACTATATGTACCACCAGGTTTAACATTCAACAATTCCACGTTCTGCCCACACAGTGTATTTATGTGTTTTGTATGGATCTCAGAACAAACAGCGATTAATTCCCTACACAGCATTAACTGGTTGGTTCTTATAACCGAGACGGAGTGTGTTTACTGCGCGGTACGGGCTGGACATTCAAATAAAAAGGATTAAGTTTCGTCCTTGAGAGGTCAATAATCATGTACCGAGCATATGAATTACTGCTATTCAACCATGGGTATCCAAGCGAACATTTGCAAGATGTTATCCACCTAAATCCTGTGCCTAAACTATATAGCAAGTGCACTAAAATACAACAAAGGAACGAAGAATCCTGAAGCGTAATGCTTTCTGAGGCATCATCAGGGCTGTGGGGTCGGAGTCGGAGTCGGAAGGAATTTTAGGTGGAGTCGGAGTCGGTAAAAATGTACTGACTCCTGCTCCGACCTCGGTGTAAAATCTTAACTAGATACTCCAACTCCAGAGCCCTGATAGCTACAGTAACCATTAGACTTATACTTAAATATAGGTTATAAGTCAAAAAATTAGCCTGATGATTCACGTGGTGGTGATGAAATGTCTTACAGGTTTACCGTTATTAATACATATTGAGCTTTTATGAAGGAGTCGGAGTTTTAAAAATCGAGGAGTCTGAGTCGGAAGTTTTAAAAATCGAGGAGTCGGAGTCGGAGCTTTTGTGTACCGGCTCCACAGCCCTGGGCATTATGCAGCGGCTTCGGAGAGACATGGATCCACTGACTTCAGGGTTGAAGAACGCTGTCACATTTCTACCCTAAAAATAGAGAGAGCACATTCATCAGAAACGTCGGGAAATGTATACCAGACTACACGGCATCGCATCCCAGATGACAGTGACCTCGATAGTCGCTCCAACGGGAAACTCAGGTCTAATAAAAATGTGAAATTTCAGGCCGTTAATCGCCGGCGTCTGGCTGCGGAGAGCAGGTGTCAATCCCAGAGCAGGCCATGTGGGATTTGTGGCGTACAGAGTGGCACTGGGACAAGTTGTATTTCCGCATCTCCTCTTTCCATCATCGGCTGTGGCTCTGTGAATGCTCAGTATTCATTTTGATTAATCTGTCATCAACATTGTGTAGTCTACCTACTGACAGGTTTGCCAAATAAACCACAAGACATTACTAATATACTACGAGCAACGGGTTTCCACGAAACGTCTTGTTACGTTGTAATATACTGAATTGCGTCGTACCCTACATTGTGGTAAAGTCTGATGCTGCTAAATTGATAGGTGTGGGAGAAGTTCCGCTCAAATCATAGGACGTAGAGAAATTTTTCTGAACTAATAAGAGTTAATGGAAACTTTGCTGAGCTGGTAGGAGTTAAGGAAGTTTTGCTCAAGTGATGGGAGTTAAGGAAATCTTGCTGACCAAAGCCGTGGCACTGCAGTCTATTTGAATCTGTTTTTCTCCTCTCTCATTTCGTTATTTTCTTTTTATTGTTCTTCCCTCTATTGTTGATTTCAGCCTCGCACCTTGTCGACATGTCACTGTAATATCAGACACCATGTAGTGCCGAGACCATCCCATCACCCCGCAGGTTCAAACACTGGAACAACTACAACTCTGTCCAGGATCTTGTTTTCACATCTCAGCCTACACGAATTCAGACTTCATACAAAAGAAAATAAGTTCTCCAATATAATAATACATACACCCAATTGAATAACAAAGATCGATACACAATGCTGACTAGATTGGAGTACCTCGAGACGAAAATGACTTAAGTCACATGAAATTAATGTAACTTTGAAGGCGCCAGTATTCCTTGGGTGTGATGCTTTGTCACTGGGAGAGTGGTTACAGACGTTTAGCAGGATCTTGCTGCCTTCATCGTGGCTTGCTTGATTCTGAAGATGAAGGCTACTGTTCCCAGAAACGCCGGAAACGACTCACCCAATGACCCAGCGTCACTTTCCAGAACACTGGCCTATGCAGCAGCACCGCCGTGTAAACCCCAAATGTCGCAATATAGTGTGATACTACAAAGCTGTATATATCGTAGTGTTAGGAATTGAAGGTGGTCTAAGAGGAAAATATTTATTATTAACAAGATAACACATTTAAAGTATGTTTATACTCCAAAGTGTTACGACTTTTAATTAAACAGATTTTTGCCTATTGGAAATTTTTGGTAGGTTGAGTGGCACTGGGACAGGTTTCAATCCACCTGCTTCGGGTTTGCCCTGTCAGTTATCACTCCTCCATTGCTCCATTTGCGTTCGCCTGTCTGCCGGGGTGGGCAGTAGGCCCAATTGCGCCCCACACCCAAAAATTGAAAAGAAAAGGAGAAGTCTTCTGCTGTTCTCTGCGCAGTACGCACGTCTGTGGGTACTGCAGAACGTAGACACTATTACCTGTAACCAGAATGATAAAAGACACTTCCTTACAGTCTAAGACATTTTAAACACTACAATGGCGGTTTAAAATTTTGTTTGGATAATGCTTGAAAATTCCGCGCTGTTTTCTGTGATGGAGCACTCTCATGTTTGTGTACTCCCGTTGCTTTCACGAAGGGAATTTAGGAAAACTTTATACGGAGTTTAATACTCGTGCGCAGTCGTCGTTACATCAAGAATGCGAAAGCTAAACGTCGGTTTTATTGACTTAGGAAATCTGATATAATTACTGTCAAAGGAGTAGCTAAACAGAGTAACGACATTGCTGTTGCGCAGAGTTCGTAAAAATAGGATTTAAGTTTTTAGCTGCATAATTTTCTTGTTAACTTTGGTGTTTGACTTTCTGCACTTTTCCCTTTTCTCGTAAACTGATTCACAACTGGATTTGAAACAACCGGCAGGTTTATAAATTAGCACATAATAGGACTGCAGTTATGCTCAATATTGAAAGTAATCATATGTGAATGAGTAAAATTTAAATATATGAAGAATATGTGAGATTGCTGAATCAGTCTCTTCAATTTATGTAGTTTAACATTAAAGAATGAAGGAATGAGGACTGCATATTAGATGGTGGTGTCAGTGTATGTGTTTCAGTGCTTTTTAACTGTAAAGGATCTAACAGACTGAGCCTTGGACTGCAGAGTGAACATATGACAATGTAGCTCTATGGTTTTAATGTAATATTTTTCAAGGAGTAACGGCCACAAGGACGCAACCTAAGTCGGTAAATATATTTTTGGAAGGTCATATTATTACGCTTTTCTGGCTTACACACAACTGTTTACACATGTTCAGTGAGGGCACTGTAAGCAGCCCGGGCAACATCACATCTGCATTGAAATTCAGTCCACACATTTGTCAGCACGGAGGGTTTAAAGTATAGCTGCAGAATCTCGTATTAGCTGGGCAGGGGTTGAACGTAACGAACATCCCCATATACCCCGAGAAGAAGAAACAAATGAGCGTGAGTTTAGGGGGAGAGGTGGCCAAGTGATAGAGCCGCCTCTGCTAATCCATTTCCATTGGAACATTCCATCCGAGAAATCCCGCCCGAACTGCAATATGAAAGTGGGGAGGTGCTCTGTATTTCTGGAATAAGACGTCATTAGTCCCTTCTTCTTCCAAAATCGGCGTGTCTAGGAACGCTACATCAGCCGCAGTGCTTTCGGCGAAAAAGACGGGCCCGAAAGCATACTTTGTGTTTGGTTAGAGCACAAAAGACGTCAAATGTGGGACTGTCGGTTGTACCTTCATTTAGTGCATGCAGACTGTTGCTCTCTCAAATTATAACTTTGTGTATGCTAACACACTCGGATAGGCGGAGAGTGGCTTCGTCAGTAAGAACAGTTTTGGTTTTGAAAATTTTGTTGCATTTTCAAGTTTTGAAAGACGTTACACCAAAATGTGCAGCGAACTATTTTATGTTCGGCTGTTACATGTTGTAACATTTTTTATTTCTAACCTTTAAATTTTGAACAGTACGCAGAATTTTGTACTCTCTTTGTAATAGCATAATTACTTGTCAGGTAGCGTGTCTTTTGATTTACTTGGCTCTGAAAACATGTCGCAGGAGCTTCATTCACTTCGGTTCAGTGACTTTCATTTACTGGAGCTTATCACTTCACAAACGCAACCACACTTACACTGCACAACTTACACCATTTGTAGGTGGGCATTGTCATTTGTGGTTCCCGAACAAACTCTGCACTGTAACTCCTTTGCACTGTAACCACAGACTTCGTTTTGCGATACGAGAATACACATCTCCCTTTCTGTACTTGTGACGCCATTTTATGTAACTGAGATATTAGCGCCACTAGTGGAAAGACTTAGAAACTGAAGTAACCCGATTTTAAAACTTAATAAAGTTCTCCTTGTAGTGCTTCTTTCGTCATGAGAAATATTACACTAAAATCGTCTCCACTTTACGTGTGTTTAACTGAAATGTAAAGACAGTTTACGAAACCTAAAGTGCACTGCCGTCTGTAGTTAAATTTTTGTAGCACTTAGATGTAGGGCTTTCATCCGACCGTATTTAAAAGATCAGTTTCCAACCAACATGTTAACACATATCTGCGTTAGAAATATCATATGGCTAATACCTTTATCGTATAAGAATATAATTCTCTTTTATTGCGAGAATCTTATCAAACTGATAAACATTTTGTGGGCAAAATGCGAAATAGTGTGTTTCCAAAAGTTGTATCACAAAAAGTTGTGGCCCTTTTGTGAATAAAATCGTAGAAGACGTGATATTTTGTCGGTTACATAGTTTTGAATCTTGACGAAGTTTACTGGCAACGAATTATAAGTTTCTGTGGTTAAAACTACTGCTCTGTCGATAGCTGGTTTGAAACATAACTGCCTGTTTATCTTGACTTTCCACGGCACTCGCAAGTGCATGCGTGGTAGCGGTAAATGAGAACAACGTCACATCTGATGAGGAAGTAAAATACGGACAGCCTTATTCGAAATTAAGACGATAACACCGTGATAGGTGGTAGTGCTTTAAACTTCATCCCCTTTTGTTTGCCCTCAGCCTGTGAGGTAAAAGAAACCCTGTGGTTCAGGTTAGGACCCCCGTTGACTTCATGCTTGTAACATAAATGACTCGGATTGCGACAGCAAAACAATAAAATAAGAAGTTTATTTTGAGTTCGAAGAGTATTGTAACCATTGTAGCACGTAGACCATTTATGGATTACGGCTGCACGTTGAAACCCGTGGCTCTGCATGTAAGTCTCTTGGTCAGGGATGTCAAAACAGCTATGAATACAGCCTTGGTGTGTGTTGCGGGGTTGTAGTTAGCGTTCACGCAGTTCAGGTGTCGAATCTTTTCTGACACACTTGCTTTTTTTTTATCGTCGTTGCACAGATATATGCCGTAGTTAAAAGGCCTCTTATTTGTAACTCAGTTAACACCTCCTTTATTGTACGATTTAGGCCTGTGTAGCTGACATGGCGTCACTAAATAAAGCAGAAGTACGGTACTAGATACTACCATGTTTGTGAAACAGAAATAAGTTGCAGTTTTACGCAAGTGAAAAGAGTTTGTCAGCAGAACCCAAGCACATTTTGAACCTTGCCTTTCGTGTCAGTTTAACACATAGGCCTGTTTCTGAGCTTTCCACCTGCTGGCGTCGATATTCCGTTCCGTTCACCGGTTATTCACATCGTAAAGATGTTATGTGTTAACGGGTGTTAATCCAGTTTGTCGTTTTAATTTATTACTGCACGGCTGATTATGATGGTGGCCTATTATTTGTTCATTCACCTTCTTCTAGTATCCAGTTACACACAGGCTACTAGAACACTAATCACCAACAAATGCACAAAGAGAGTTTTATCATCAATCGTAACACACCCCTACATGTTTCGACCCTGCTGGGTCATCTTCAGGGAGAACTTTTTTGTTATCGTTACACTAAGGTTGTACTTTATAGTTGAGTGAGAATGTGCTGTTGACTGTGTAATGCGTTGTTTTTGGAGGCGTGAACTCTCTGCGGTCCAGGCCTGCAGGCCCGGACCGCAGAGAGTTCACGCCTCCAGTACACAGTACAAAGTCAACAGCACATTCTCACTCAACTATAAAGTGCAACCTTAGTGTAATGATAACAAAAATGTTCTCCCTGAAGATGACCCAGCAGGGTCGAAACATGTAGGAATGTGTTACAATTGATGATAAAACTCTCTTTGTGCATTTGTTGGTGATTAGTGTTTTTGTATAATATAGTGCATGGACATGGAACACATTAAAATAGGCTACTAGGTGTGATGTATAACAATACATCAAAACAGAGCCAACTTATGCACAATATTGTCTATTTATTTATCTTTTATTTATCTTCTCCCCGACATGTTTCGGCAAGTAGCTATGCCATTATCAAGGGGGCTATACCAAAATTACATAAGATGTGCACGAATGTGACTATAAAGTGTTAAAACTTTTTAAAACGTTAAAATCTTCTATAAAATTTGTCGCACAATTCTTGTACTTATTTTGTTGCTGCGGTGCTGTTTTTTTTTGGCCTAGCGGCCCTAGTCTGTTTTAACAAGCAAAAAGTAAGAAAACGTAAGAAAAAGTAATAAAAATATGTGTTACAAATATCCGTATAGTGTGATTTACATATGACAGAGGTATAGATGGTTTTACTTACTGCTGTAATTCCAAGGTTAGTGCTGTGGGACATCCCAGGTATCAGATCGGGTGTGTCTAGTAGGAGTGTATTGGAAAAGAAATAGGTGCGATGTATTTTGATTTTCCTCATATCTCAGGGTAATGTGAAAGATGTTCGTTACGTCCTGATATAAAGCTAAGGCCTTCCTTATAGCAGGGCACTTTTTGTCACTTTAGTCCCATTAAAACTGAAAAGGTGACACAAGTTTTATGGAGAACCTCCTGATATCAAATTCAATCAAAATTCGTCCAGTGATTCTTGTGTTGAAAGTCACAAACCAGCTGGCACGATCTCTCCCACTGAGCGATCATTTTATGCTGTTTGTGCAAACAAATATAACAAAAAATTTAAGATAACATTTTCAGCCACGGGGAGTGTCCAGTGTCAGAGTTTTGCGATAGTTAATTGGTGTAGAGGAGTGGTCATCAGACTCCTAATATCTGTGGAACCGTTATAACTAAATTTGAATTGTCACAGAACCCCTGTACAGTAAAAGTGTATTTTGCGTTGGTGCGAAGGTAAATTAAAACATTTTAAAACAACAAACTTTTATTTAAAGCAGGACTGTGGAGTCGGTACACAAAAGCTCCGACTCCGACTCCGACTCGTCGAATTTTAAAACTTCCGACTCCGACTCCTCGATTTTTAAAACTCCGACTCCGACTCCTTCATAAAAGCTCAATATGTATTAATAATGGTAAGCCTATAAGACATTTCATCGCCACCGCGTGGATCATCAGGCTACTTTTTTTTACTTATAACGTATATTTAAGTATAAGCCTAATGGTTACTGTAGCTATCAGGGCTCTGGAGTTGGAGTGTCTAGTTAAGATTTTAGACTGAGGTCGTAGTCGGAGTCGGCACATTTGTACCGACTCGGCAAATTTGTACCGACTCCGACTACGGCTACACCTAAAAATTCCTTCCGACTCCGACTCCACCTAAAATTCCTTCTTACTCCGACTCCATGACTCCGACTCCGACTCCACAGCCCTGATTTAAAGGAATAAAACATTACCATTTATGGTCAGTACTGTTTTATTGTTTGTCATTTACACTGAGAAAAGAACCGCGCCAATTATTCACAAAGACGGGAGGGAAAACAAAAATTCAACTAAATTATCAAAATTTTATTTACCGATTAAATTATAAAAAAAATTCGCGTGCAGAACTCAGTTCGAGTACCACTGGTGTAGAGGAACCCCATCATCATATGGGCCACTCGGAAAGAGAAATGGGGTTTGCGACCCCTGATTCACCTGATTGGGGGAGGCGAGGGGGGGACGATGTGGCAATAACTCAGAAAAAGTTGATAATAATAACAAGCATGCATCAAGTCATCCGAGTCGATTATGCAATAATAGCTGTACTTGTCATGCAGGATGGTTTGGTTGGACGTTGAAAATTCTTAGAGCAGTTGAGGTCTTGCCTTGTGTTGGTTCCCCATGCAGTGATTCTTATCTGTAAACACGAATGCCCATAAGAATTGCTATATGTCAGCAGTGCCATTGTCACAGGTAATGCTGCAGTATTCTAAGAATGTGCCATCGGCCAATACGGACCTTCCATCGAACAACAGCCGCAGTAAACAACGTTTGTAAGTACGTGCTTGACAGCATAGAACGTTAAGGATGATGCGGATTCATTGCGTGCTTTCGCGTCTGAGTTAACAGTGTGAATGTGCAGACTGATTCGTGCGATTAAAGGAGGATTATTTTTATCATTTTGAAGCCCGAAATTCGTATAATAAATATTTAGAAATTCAGTTTCTAATGCAGCTCTATGATAAGGAAGGATCGGTCGATAGTGTTTAGAGAAATAATCGCTTTTTATACAAAGGTTCATACTAGACGCATAAGAACATTCCGTGGATGAAAGTTGAGGGCGCTAGGTGTTAAATCAGGTGCTTTGATGCCAGTGTGAGTTCCTGTAGGTCAGTTGCTACATTAGGAAGCGGACAACTGTTTGTCTTTGCTGAGGAACCAGATGAACCTGGTCTGAAGTAAGCATGGGTGGAAGAGCAACTCCGGAAGTTCCAATTTTTTCATTGGACATTAATTACTGCATTTACTGAAAACAAAAACAAATAAGACAGTAAGTTCAGAGACATTATCGTGAAATCTGATAGTCATTTCGACAAGCACGAGACTGAATTTGCAATTAGCCGAATTGAATTTGTACTGCACAGTTGTAGGTGCAGTACATAGAAACAGTTAATGCTTATGCTGGGAACCTAACAAGACCGGCAGTGTGCGTATAATGTAACACTGAGGCGCGTTCGCGTAACCATTGTTGCTGTGGGAAAGCAATAAGTATTACATATCCCGACTGTGTGTCTGTAGCCGTAGGTATCCAGCATGCACCGCACATGCGCCGCCTTATATGGTCCTCTGTGGCCTGTCTGGCTGTAGATATTTTTTCACATTACCTCATGAACGGTTGATTTGCTGAAATAAGTTACTGAACACAAAATGTGTGTTTTGATTTTGTGTACAAATTTGTCTGAAACATTTCTCGTTGTAAGAAGAATTCAGCGAGATATTATCATAAATGTACATACGTCTTCGTGTAAAGTGCCCGTTATTCTTGTCAGAACTTAAGGAACCTTGAATTATCCTAACAGATTTTAGGAAAATACCCAAATATAAAATCTCATGAAAATCCCTCCAGTAGGAGCCGAGTTGTTCCATGTGGATAGGTAGACATGTTGAAGCTAATGATCACTTTTCGCAAGTTTCCGAGCGCTCTAAAAACTTCACTTTTATCGAGTCACAGATTTCAGTTTCATATTTTAACTTATCTTAATATATCTATTTTTTGTGGCCCTGTTGAGCAAGAGAGGGGTTAGTAAGCGTTTCATATCACCTGATAATCGCTATTGAACAGATGTTTTTCTGCCTTCGTCTCGCGCAGCCGTACGTTTTTCATACCTGGCCTAGATAGCACACTTAGACCACTACAATGGTAAGTAACCCTATGATCTGTGACTGAACGCTGTTGTACATCCAGGTTGAAACTTTGGTTTCCATAAAAGCAGGAACTGTATTTGTCGCATTGGCGAAAGATTATTGCCTTAGCAGAATGTCCTTTGCTGCTTGGAGCTGATTGTGATGTCTCACTAACCGCAGAGTGTTTGAAGTAACATTATTATACTATAGTAAAGACAGTAAAGTTTGTCCTGTGCATGCAATGAAGGCATGCAGGGGAGTGGAGGCACATATCCACTCCTTCTTAATCTCGGCAGTTGATGGACGTGAGTGGTCAGCCTCAGTCCCCTGCCGCTTTACCCCCAGTACGCGTTAAATAGGCGTATGTGTGGGCCCCAGACCCGGTCTGGACGCTTTGCAGAATACAAAAGTTCCGTGTCTTTGCCGGGAATAGAATCATAGTTCCTTGGTTGTACGACCCGTAGCCTGCTCACTGTACTGACTGAGCTACCCGGCTCCGTAACAAAGTTATTAGACTCACGTGGGCTTATATTTGTCGCAGGAGAGAAGGAAGAAAAATGTATGTCACTGTTAGTAATTTTTCACAAATTTCGGGATTGTATTAATACAAATATATGTGTCTGTGACCCCTACAGAAGCGTTGTGAATATTTGGGACTTGTAAGTCTTGCGGTTCTGAGTGTGACGGGTGTCCGAGGTTGTGATTCCGTGTAGTCTGGTCGACATTTACCGTCCTTTGAGGCGTGAGTGAACGTCTCTGTTACTTTACTTTCTTGGTTGTCATGTTTTTTTTTAACACTGGCTGCAAATGGGCGGATTTTTTCCCCTGAAGACAGAAGCAGTGGGTTCTGCCGAAATGTTGATACATTCTACCAGATTACACGGCATCACATACTTACATCGTCTTACATACTGTGCTTACAGCAATACACTGCAGATCAATAGCACAGTGCAAAATGCGAACATCTGTGGTGCGGTATATAAACATATCCTTGCCTCAAGGCACCACCAACTCGTAACTTCTATATAAAATCATTCTCCACCCTGTTAAGTACGTTCCTACGGGTTGGGTAATTAAATACATATGAATGTTATTTTGCTTTGTGTACATGTGGATCTGGCGGTGACCTATCGCGACTCGAACTCCTCCTGTGCCCCGGGCAGCTGATACCACATGCTTATCACCCACCACCTACTACATTCCAAAAGGGAGGTGCCCCACCAACTATTGATACTCAAGGATGAGACCCGCCTAGGCGCAGTGCGCGTGACCACTCTTATTGTTACATGGCGCACTGGTGGTTCAAAAATCGAAATTCTTGCTCTGAAAAATGTTTGCTCTATTGTTTCCTTGCGAATGACCTTGCTATGTAGCTCGTGCATTTATACACTGGTGTGTCTCCGAGAAGGCCCGGGTTGAAATCCATAGCAGTTTATGTGGAATTTATGCTGAGGCATGTTTCCTGGGACAGGTTTATGCCGCAGTATTCTTATTTGTGCTGTCAGTCATACTAACAAGTGCACGTGCCTACAGCGCCCCTGACTGGCACGGCAGTCCGCACTAGCCAGTACGTATCTTGTATCGCCAGGTATTTCACGGGATTTACAGCGAAGAACATTTGTAAAATTACATTTAGTCCAGTGGCAATGCTGTAGACTTGCACTCTGGAAGTACTCTGTTCGAACACCGGTCGCGGGTATCCGCAGACATGTTTGAACATGTCAGAAACTTATGTCTCTGGTTGCTGCTTTGAGTGAATTCAGGTATAGGTTGCACTGACGTCAGCAGACACTGACGGGTTCATTAGTGTCAGTGTTGTGTGATGCACTGGCACTGCTGGCCAGCGGCAGTTTAATGATGACATTGTCACCTGTAACTTCTGGCTTTTGTACTGTTACTTTGGTACTGTTACTTCGGTATTGCTTCTTTGGTGCTGTTACTTCCTTAGTGTTACTTTGGTACTGTTACTTTGGTAGTGTTACTTTGGAACTGCTACTATGGTAGTGTTACTTTGGTACTGGTGCTTTGGTACTGTTACTTTGGTACTGTTACTTTGGTACTGTTACTTCGGTATTGCTACTTTGGTGCTGTTACTTCCTTAATATTACTTTGGTACTGTTACTTTACCACTGTTAGTGTTGCTTTGGTCATGTTACTTTGGTAGTGATAGGCCTACTTTGGTACTGTTAGCTTGGTGCTGTTATTTTGGTGCTGTTACTTTGTTAGTGTCACTTTGGTACTATTACACGGAATTGTTACTTTCTGTGTTTTCAGGTAATTTAAACCATTGGCTTTGTCAACATGATGATGTGTTAAAATCTTATTTATTTAGAGAATTAATGAAACAGGATCTCAGTTCCATGGACGTAGATATCCGATCTGCCCCCCCCCCCCCCATGAATACCATGAAATATACACTCAAATCTCGTAAGATGAATTCAGAATACTGCCGTCTGTCCGAAGAACGGAATCTAATCCGAAAGAACGCGCAAAAATTGCAGTATTTTATATATACATTTATATATATTTATTTCATATATTAGCCCCCCCCCCCCCGATACATTGGCTCCCGCTTCGCATAATATTAAAACTTCCTTTATTTGTTTGCAATGTTATTTGCGACATTTTTCGACTTATGCTCAGCCATCGTCAGGGAAGTCGTTCGTGTACGGCGGGGGAATTGCTGCTGGCGTGAAACATATCTCACATGCATTAACAATGCGATATTGCACAAATCTTTACGGCTAAGACTTATGGCAAGATCACTGTATGGAAACACTTAATGTTGGGAATGTGCTTTGATAAATTTAAAATGTTTATGGTGTTTAAAGTATGTAATTTTAATATGGATTTCTTGGATGTCCTGTTGTCTGAATGTTCACTTCAGTGGGTGTGCTAATTAACATTTTAAGTGTGTGCACTGTGAACATGAGGAGCTGCAAAGTTTAGTTATTAATGTATGGTAATAACTGTGTATAGCTTCACTTTCCGTGCCTAAGCGCAGGGAGTTTACTGCCTTGTGCGTTGGGCGCTGGCTTGCTGCTATTACGAACGTCTGCGAAAGGGGGTCTGCCCACATCACTGTTGCCGATTGTGTACGGTTAGCACACATTTCATCACATACCAGATATCACCAAGACTATCGACGCACACTAACGGTAGGCAGTTTGTGTAAATGAGTGTGTAAACATGCCGAAGTAGGTGGTGAATTCTGAGTGTTCGAAGAATAATACTCACAAAAATATTTGGAAATAAGAGAGTTGAAGGAAATAGGAAATGAGGGTGGTTCATAGCCAAGTGTCTCGCGATTTATACAGTTCTGTTAGAGTTGTGATCTGTAGGGTGTGAGATGGGCTGCACGTGCAGCATGCATAACTGTTATTCCTGTCTGTGTTTTGTTTAACTATGCTCTTAGTATTTTAGACTATACAGCATTGAAATTGTTGCAGAATTGTGGTTGCGAAAGAAGAAAATCCAGAAGACTGAGGATACTATTAATATGGAAGGTGGGTGTATAAGTTCTGTGAATGGTCTCGCGCTGAAGACGGTATATAACGTCGAACTTTGCCGTTTCAAGTGTTCTGTCTATGGATTCGTATACCACAGTGTTAGTTAAACAATCCGAGCAGTTAACAGAAATGGTTTAACGGCATAGGAATGTTAAAAGTCTATAGAAAGTAACACCAAATTGACACAAAAAATTGGGATATTTAAAGGTTGTAAGAAATTTATTGAACGGTTTAATTACTCTGCTGGACTGTAAGACATCAGCCTTAAGACACACAGTCGTTTTAACACGGTAGGACTGGAATCGATAGGAATAATCGATATAGTTTCGGGAGGTGGACGGTAATTGTTTAACCCTTCATTTTTTTCATCAGATTTTCAATTAACTAGTGCAAGCACGTCCCAGAGAGTTCTTTACTAACGTATCAAACTGACAGACGTAATTGAAACATTTTTAAAGGGCGGAGTGTATTTGTTGAAACTTTAGTGTTAAATGTTTAAACACGCTGCTTAGTTATTTAACAAGATAGGAATACAACTGGTATAAATATTCGAGATAGTTGCAGAAGGCGGGCTGCAACAGAAGTCAGAAATACTTCCTGGGCCATCAATTTGAATGTAGCTGCCAGAACTAATTGTCTGGCTGGTTGCGGAACACTAAATAATACTGCTTGCGACTGATCCCAACAACGCATATTGCAACGTCTTTATGGGTTTAGAGCCGTGCAGCCATTCTGAATCCTGGCTGTCGAAAGACTACGGCCGTGCAAGCAGCCAACCATTGTACCCCGCGGGCTATCCTGGGATGCATTGTCCATTGTTGTGTGTACCACATTTACCCCTCTCCCTCTCCTTCACCAGTGATCTACAGAATATCTTCAGTGTACAGTGGCGGGAACACTCCACGTGTCTCAGTAATACTACTGTACCTCTTCTCATCACAGTGTCCAGGTTTCTAGTTCTATTCTGCTGTTACCTCCGGAGTAGATGCATACAGGGTTGGGTTGGAACACCTGACAGAAAGAACCACTTGGAATACCTGGGCGTAGACGATAGGATAATATTAAAATGGATCTTTAAGCAGTTGGATGGGAAGGCATGGACTGGATTGATGTGGCTGAGGATTGGGACGGGTGGCGGGCCCTTGTGAATGCGGCGATGAACCTTCGGGTTCAATAAAATACGGGGAATTTCTTGACTAGTTGACCTGTTAGCTTCTCAAGAAGCAGTTTAGGTAGTTAGTTAGTTAGTTAGTTAGAAAGTAAGTAAATTCACATTCTACTGCACACTTAGTTGAGGACCTGTTAGCTTCTCAAGAAGCAGTTTAGTTAGTTAGTTAGGTAGGTAGGTAGAAAGTAAGTTCACATCCTACTCTACACTTAGTTGAGGACCTGTTAGCTTCTCAAGAAGCAGGTTAGTTAGTTAGTTAGTTAGTTAGTTAGTTAGTTAGTTAGTCAGTCAGTCTGTCTGTCTGTCTGTCTGTCTGTCTGTCAGTCAGGTAGGTAGGTAGGTAGGTAGGTAGGTAGGTAGGTAGGTAGGTAGGTAAGTGGGTGGGTGGGTAGGTAGGTAGGTGGGTAGGTAGGTGGGTGGGTGGGTGGGTAGGTAGGTAGGTTGGTGGGTGGGTGGGTAGGTAGGTAGGTAGGGTGGTAGGTAGGTAGTAGGTAGGTAGGTAGGTTGGTAGGTAGGTTGGTAGGTGGGTAGGTAGGTAGGTTGGTAGGTGGGTAGGTGGGTAGGTAGGTAGGTAGGTAGGTAGGTAGGTAGGTAGGTAGGTGGGTAGGTAGGTAGGTGGGTGGGTGGGTGGGTAGGTGGGTAGGTAGGTATGTAGGCTGGTAGGTGGGTAGGTAGGTAGGTGGGTAGGTGGGTGGGTAGGTGGGTAGGTAGGTAGGTAGGTAGGTAGTAGGTAGGTGGGTGGGTAGGTAGGTAGGTAGGTAGGTGGGTAGGTAGGTGGGTAGGTGGGTAGGTAGGTGGGTAGGTAGGTAGGTAGGTGGGTGGGTAGGTAGGTAGGTGGGTAGGTAGGTAGGCTGGTAGGTGGGTAGGTAGGTGGGTAGGTAGGTAGGTAGGTAGGTAGTAGGTAGGTAGGTAGGTGGGTGGGTGGGTGGGTGGGTAGGTAGGTACGTAGGTAGTAGGTAGGTAGGTAGGTAGTAGCTCACATTCTGTTGTACACATACATCCGTCCATCTATCCAGTCACCGACACACATACCGTGCAACAGTGCTGCACCACTCATACTGCTGTATCTTTCTGCTGCATAAACTGTAGCTTTCCCGTTCTGTTCTGCAGTAACCTCACGGTAGAGTTAGCGCGGTAGTGATTGCACTCTCCCGTTTACTTCTGGATTTAAATACATTTTTACCAGTTTCTTTTATCTGTTACATTCGCACAAGTTGAAACTTCCCAGTCACCTGCATCTTCGTTCATACTACAGTCACGACGTACAAGTTCTCCTCTCCGCTTGTTCATTTCTGAACATTTTAATAATATATATTTGGCTTCCTCTTCCACGAAGAAATATGGGGTGACTTCCTATCTCAAATCCTCTCCTTATCCCCCTAGTTTCCAAATCTCTGTTTTCGAAAATATTATTCCAATTCTCGTGGCCTTACATTGCACAGTGCAGAGTTACACAACTGTATGAATTTGCTCTTGTAGGAAGATACGCTGTGGGAAGCTGTTAAGTGCGTCTTGGAAACTGTGATCTTTTAATTAATAGAACGTCGATCTTCATTGGCAGTACTGTCAACGAATAAAATAACATTAATTAATTAATTAATGTAATTACTACGGCAGAGGGGAACGTAAACGTAAATGCTAAACTAACAACTTATTGTAACATTTAAATTGTTACTCATTTTTAGAATAGTGAAGGGAGTCATTGTATAAACAGTACAGTGCAACTGGTCCAGTGGACAGGGTGAGGTCCTGTTGCACATGTCAGTGAGAGACAGGCATGACAAGCTGCTACAGCCACGAGGCTACATATCAGTGCTATCACCTAATTGGCTACCATTCATACAGTATTGCTATCGATACATGAAAAGTCGAGATATCTCGTAATGAAATGCCACAGCGTCACAACTACCATCTCCACAACATGTGAAGGTTACCAGACTCCTGATTTCTTGTATTCCCCCGCTTTTAGGAGGAAGAAATGCTTTTTAAACTTAGCGAGTGTTAAAAATTTGTAAATGTTTCCTTTTAACGTTTCTCTTCGTAGAGTTTGTTCCAGCTGTCTTGTAATTTTTTTTAACGCATGCATGCGATTCCTGCCTTCAGCTGTGACACGTGCTAGTCACATTGTTATATTCACCTAATATAAAGTCTCATAATGTCTGCTTCATGGTCGTGTTATCCGAGACACGTGCAAGACAACACCACGTGTGCGGCGAGGGATCAGTGTATAGTTTAACATTGTTAGTTACTATACTTCGTGCCTATTGCCGTGTCAGATATGCTGTAGTAATTCGTAAGTTTCGAATGCGTTGTTAGGCGTTCTTTACGAATGAAGAAAGGCGCCTTATGTGGATACCACATATGTGTGTTCGTCCGTCCATACGTGTCAGTTCCAGCAACTAAATCGTTTGTCAGATTTCATGATATTTTGTTTACCGGTTCACTACAAAGTATTCTTGAGCAGGCATGAGTTTCGTGCAAATTGGCTGGGTAACAGCCATACTTTACGGAAGGAAGCAAGTGAACTTTCTACCATTACATTCTTCATTTCTTCACCGATTTGAGTCGGACTTGATAGGGAGATTTCGCTTAACGTCGTTGAGCGTTTGTGAGTTTCTCGAATATCAGAAGAGGGAAGGCCGCATATTTCATAGACTTAAATTAAATTACACCTACGCGTGCACCATGAAATATTGTGATACGCTGAAGGTAAAGAAAGCCTTGGAAACTTCTGTATACTGCGTTATGGAATATTCCAGTTCCAATTTTGCTGCTGCTGCTACCGCCGCCGCCGCCACCACCACCTCCACCAGCACCACCACTACCTCCGTCACCACTACCTCCGTCACCACCACCACCTTCACCACCACCTCCACCACCACCACCTCCACCACCACCACCACCACCACCTCCACCACCACCACCACCTCCACCTCCACCA
>BLKM01001502.1:1769949-1774949 GCA_013340265.1 Coptotermes formosanus
TACCGACGTGTCGGGACAACTTATCGGCCTAATCTTCGAGGGTCAAGGAGATGGGGCCGAAACGTTGTCCCGAAACGTCGGTAAAGGGTTACGGCTCCAGACTGCGCAATGTGGCAGAAGAGCGCAGATGTCAGCTCAGTTTTCATTTTTCCATTAGGCTGTGCCAGGTTTGTAGGCAGTTTATCGTTCAGAAGGTAGCCTGATTACTGCTGTTGAAAGTTACACAACTAAGCTTGTCGGTAGAAGCGTCATCACCACCACCCTACACCTTTAATTGTTGCGTAATTAATAATTCGTGGTACGATTGTGTTAATCACGCCAGACAGTAACCGCAACTAAGAAATGTAGAATTTCCCAGTCGGTCTTCATAATCGTTACCGTGGGTTAAGACAAGTCTGATTCCTACTGTTAACCTTTCAAAGCCCAGTGGTAACTATATGTACCACCAGGTTTAACATCCAAAAATTCTAAGTTCTGGCCACACAGTATATTTATGTGTTTTGTGTGGATCTCTGAACAAACAGCGATTATTTCCCACTGCAGCATAAACTGACTGGTTTTTATAATCGAGATGGAGTGTGTTTACTGCGCGGTGCGAGCTGCATCTTTATATATATTTCATGTTAATTCTGGTCTTTATACCCATTCGTAGCTCAGTCGGTTAGTTGCCATCCTCTCATCGCGGAGTCCGGGGTCCGATCCCAGGTCAGCCCATGTGAGATTTGTGGTGGACCAAGTGACATTTGGACAGGTTTGTCTAACAGTATTTCAGTTTCCCCCTGGCAGTATCTTTCCACCAATGCTCCGTATTCATCTTTGTATTTTGGTCTTACCACAAAGGCAAAGGGGTGGAGCCTGTGAAGCCTCTGAACGGAAATGCTGTTCCGGATACCGGGAGCATTACAAAAGCGTTTTTGCTTGTCCTTTGAAGGGTTAAGAGCATTAAACTGAGAACTGTATAATGTACGTACTTTCTTCCATCCGTATTTGTATGAGATTATTCGGACGATGGCCTGTGAAATGTCGAAACCTCTAGGTTATATTACGAAAAAAAAGTTTCGATTTACCAAAAAACTAAATTGTGGTGGACTCTGTGCTTTTTAACTGATAGTAACTTCACGTGATTTTATTCTTTAGCAGCACATCATAAATCATAAAGTGTCGCACTGCTTCTAGACATTATATCTCAGTGCGTTCGTAGACTACCCCAGAGGCATGTATGCCTGTCCTACACGCATCCCTTTCATTCTACGATATATTGTCTGTAAATTAGTTACAGTTGCTTTCTCCATACATCTAGTCAAAACGTAATTCAGTATCCTACCTTTTCACATCTTTCACAGTCTCCGGTGCAAGAAAGTGTAATCTGTTACTATGGCGCTCGAATGCAAACATTTTTTGTGTGTGAAGAGTTTATAAATCAAGCAAGATAATGGCTGTGTTCATTAATATAAAATAGGCTACTGTGGCAGGACACGGTCTCTGCTGTCAGTTATGTTCGAAGTGCAACAGTCTGCCGTATCAGATACGTATTTAGGGTATTTGGTTTGTCTTCTTGTCCCCGAGGTTCTCAGAGGGCATACCGTCAATTGGTACGGGGTGTTGGTGAACGACGAATTGGAGAGAGTTTGGAGGCAAATGGTCATGCCGTAATCCTGATATTATCCTGAAATGTGGCTTGAGTTCCTGAGTAAGACTAAGATAACCTCAGAAAGGACAAGCGGCGTCCGTGCAGAAATTTGTAGCAGGCATGTTTCTGAAGGCAGGGGCGCTGGATTTTATGGGACTTGCTCGATAAAGTGAAGGAGTCTAAGTTATAGGTCCGTCAGTGTGTAATGAGTCTCATGTGCCGACTTATCTTTCTGTGATTATGGATATTCCTTCTTTAGATTGTTCTGTCATGTAAGTTTGTTAACATAGGTAAATACTTTTGCAGGGTAGTTAATTGCATAGAAACGTACATAAGCAACTAATGTTTCTCTTAGCCCTATAACAAATTTGTTTCTTGCTCTACCTTTCTTTTTTCTTTATTCCTTTATTTTCTTCTTACCGATTTTCGTATGCTTTTTTTACTTTGTCATTTATTTCGTTCATAATTATTTTTGATTCCTTCTCTCTTTCCTACCCTTCTTCATTTCTCATCTCTTTTTCTTTTTATTTTTTCTTTATTCCCCTTATTACATTCTTCCTGCATTTCTTATTTTTGTCTTCATTTTTTCATTTAGTTTTTACCTATTTCTTTATCCATTTCCTTCTTGTCGTATCTTCCAGTCTTCTGTGTCATTTTATCCTCTGTCTCATATTAAAATTTATGGCCGAAGTAAGATCGGTAAGACATTGACTTCCAATCAGGTGACCGCCCGCTACACACAGGCGGCCATCCCCCCCCCCCCCCTCCACATAAGCGCGTGTCCATTAGCCCCTTTGACCCAAGTGCCTTGACAAGTACCGGAATGGCCCATACGCATGCTTGAAGTGGGCATAAAGTAAAGCGAAGGAACACGTTTTAAACCCACTAATGAAAATTTTCCGTGTCGATATGTTGGCTGTAATAAATCAGCTGCCCACATTCCTGACCAATTGAATATATGCGTGCTGTGAGAGGCATTTGAGTTACGAACTACTGCTTGCCGCTTGCTGGTGTCGCCACTTAAATTCACATCAAACGACGCTGAATCGCAACATTTATCATGCAGTTCGATTTTCCAAGGTTGTTTGACCACGATTTTATTCTGTTATCATCTGACTGGCCTTGCAGTAAGCGTTAAATTTACAAACTACGTCAGTACAAAGGACCACAAAACACTCTTAAAGCATCGCCAAATATCACCGAAATCCGGATACATATTTATGGCTTCACTTTGTGTTAGGCAAACACGTCGGATAATGTAGTGACCAATCAAACAAGATTCCGTTCCTCTTCGCCTAAACGCAAACGTAGAGGTGTTCCTACGTCCAGTAACATTTCCACAATGGCGTAAAAGTTAAATTAATTCTAAGCTACACGCATTTTAACCAGTAACACTGTACAGCCTATCCCGGGATTTGGTGGTCTTTGATAGCAGGGCCTTCGCCTCCAATCCGGATAGTTGGGACGTATCAGCCAGGCGCGTTGCCGGCTGTATGTTTTGACATGTGAGTTTTGTCATGTTGTAATATCCTTGGTTGTATTTGAGCTTGCGACCGCAAATGTCGCCTAAAGACGCTCAAAATATATGACAATAGCACTACCTTCTTGCCTCTACTATGAGACTTGTTGTGTCACTCGCCAGCGGACCACGAAACTTCGAAACTCTAGTTGACTGTAGATGGAGGTGAGCTGTCCTTCTCACTCTCTGGTAGGCTAGTGTAACATAGGAGGATCACTCTTAAGCCTTTAAAGACGAAGATTAAGCCGAATTATATTTTAAGATTCATTTCGTACCGCGCTGTAAACAGCCTCCCTTACGCTTATCAAAACCAGTCCGTGCTGTATAGGGAAGTAATGGCTGCTTGTTTTAAGAACCATGCCAAACACATAAATGCAGTGTGCTGGTTGACTGTAGAATGTTGACTTTTAAACCCGGTGGCATATAAAGGAACCATTGGGCTTTAACCTTTTAAAGCCTAGCGCTAACTTTACATACCACGAGGTTTAACGTTAAAAAATTCTACGTGGTGCCCACATTGCGTTTATGTGTTTTGTACGGATCTCAGAACAAACAGCAGCCTTTGTCTTACAACACATTAAGAGACTGATTTTTATAACCGAAATGGAGAGTGTTTACAGCGCGGTACGCACTGAGTCCTTATATAAAACAGACACGCTTCGTCTTTAAAGGGTTAAAGGGGTTCTTCTTCTTCTTCTTCTTCTTTATGGCTCGCCAGCTTATGCCCCGGATGCACCTCAGCCTTAGGCTCATTGTGCAGTAAAGGGGGTTACATATTGAACTGGAAGGAGCGTGGACCCGTAAGATTTCTCAATAGAGTGAGGGCGAAGGTGTAATCCCTTGCTTACCGACTTTGCTACTTATATATGAGCTTCGTTTTGCTTCGTATTGTTATGTTTTAACTGTGTAGCCTTAGCACCGGCTTGCTGAAGCGTTTTTGTGATGCGGGCAACTTCTGCAAAATTTGGTCTGCATGTGGGCAATATGAAATTCAGTACTCAGAGTAAATAATGAATAATTATAGGTCTGCGTGTAACTGTGTGTATATTTCTGTGTGTGCCTCTATGCATCATATACAATGAAAAATGTACTGATAATGATAGGAAAATTGATTAAAAATCAACTTACAACCTAGTCTAGGGTGTCACTATTTTAGCACATTTTTACATAATGGATTATATGTCTCCGTATATAAACAGCTCACAAGTTTTCAAAATTGTTTCGGTGTTCTATTTCATCTTTGCAAGAGAAAGACTTAAGAGATATTTTCTCATTACAAATGCCTCCCCCCGCCCACCCACCGGGCAACAACACTGTGTCGCGGGCAACATTTTGCCCTCGGGATACGGGTTGAGAGGGCCTGTTTTAGCTGGCGTCTGTAGGTATGGAGCGGTACTGCATCAGCAAGCCAGGACTGCTGATGCTACACCCGGACCCCAGCTTTACTGTTTTCGGTACCTCACTGTCATTATTAATCTCACAAAAAATGTGTCGGATGCAAGATAATTGCAACAGGAACCATCCTCGGACTTCTTGTACCAGAGCAAGTTTTCCTTTCCTATCAAGCCCGAAACGTTTCCGACAGGTGTATAAAATAATTAAATTCTCCTTTCAGCTGAGTTTTCAGTTGAGCTCAGTGTTTGCTTTCATCCGAATGCAACACTACTTAGTGTAAGGAATTGTAAAGATGTCTACTGGAAGTACGGTCGAATTAACTTTATATTTTAATGGTATTA
Organism: Coptotermes formosanus; assembly: GCA_013340265.1. Taxonomy (NCBI): domain Eukaryota; kingdom Metazoa; phylum Arthropoda; class Insecta; order Blattodea; family Rhinotermitidae; genus Coptotermes; species Coptotermes formosanus. The sequence goes on from BLKM01001502.1 coordinate 1,774,835, forward strand.
GTGTTGTAACTGAGCCACCATGTTGGCATACAAAAAAAAAGCCTGCTTGGCTTGGCCAACAGAGAAACATGTTCAAACGAAAAAAGTAATTGGTTTTTGAAAGTCGCTGTCAGTC
>BLKM01001502.1:1779949-1800343 GCA_013340265.1 Coptotermes formosanus
CCACTAAATCTGCCCCATATCGCTCCCCGCACACAGGCATTCGTGGGAACTCTCTGGCTTAACTACTTAACCTGAAGGGTCATCTCCCGCCTGACCTGTGCAGGTAACCTGTGCCAACAGGTTCAGTGGGTTTTTGTTATCTGCTCAGATCCCCCATGCCTTCCACTCGCTTCTGTCTTCATTTTTATACTGAGACTAGGGAGCCTGATTCATTTCTTTATGTACCTGGCCTGTGTAGGGGCCACATACAAACGGCCACACTTCATACGCAAGACGTAGAAATAACCATCTTACCCTCCACAGTTGTTTTGCCGTAGGCCAGCGAGAGTGCAGTGTTGTTGCTCATAGGTCGTACGACGGGACGTGAAGTACGGCTTGAAATGCGCAGTAGGCTACCGCGCAGCGCAGAGCTCGGTCACACTGCCGAAGAGATCGGCTAACAGACAACACGAGGCTTAGGTGTGTGTTACACTAGAAGTTGAAGGTCCTAACCTCGCCGCAGTCAATCGGCTGTATCTATGTAGAACGGATAATTAGCCTAGGTCTTATAACTGCATTATGAAATACCAGTTCTGTCTAAAATCTGCGAGTGCAGTACAATTTGTTTTCCGAAGGCTTACGTACTGTAATTTACGTTTATTAAGGAATATTCTTCATCTCCTTCAGAAAATGACTTGGTCAGGCTGTGAAGACCACAAGTACTTCATACCCACTCTCTTCTGTTCAAAATTTTTCTGTCGTAAGGCTTGTGGTCAAAGAGAATCTGGGCCCAGTGCCCTGCGTCACGCCATCAAGACGTGGGGGGGGGGGATATAGTGGTAAGGCGCCATACATTCCAAACATCACTACCGAGCTGAGGGTATTATTGTTATGATTATTATTGTTAGACCTATTTTTAGTACACGAAAAAACTCATCCTTAAAGAACAATCTGCCAACATTAATAAAAAAATTTCTGATGTATCCTACAGCAGATTTGAACGTGTCAGATATCGAAGCCCGGCGTTTTATGTCGTCAGTTCGTAAGTACTACACTGCCATTAGATAATTAAACGTAAAAAACTAATCATTTTGTATATTCTTCTATATATATGTGTGTTACAGTGTACGGTGACTTACCTAATTATCTGAAAATACAGCTTGAAGCTTTCGTCATGTACACCGTTTTATGGCAATGCAGTGATCGATATATCGATGTATTTCAAAATTGTTTGGATCCCAGCTTCCGTACCTTTCGAAACAAAAATTTTAAAATATATGGCTACATATACATAAAAACAAAAAATACTGAGGGTCACTGAAAATAGTTTAGTATGTTGCCACCACAACTTTAAGATCCTGTGTACAAGCGCAATTTTAAAATTAAGTTCTCAAATTTTTATGTCACGGAAACTTGCCATTTACATGAAGAAAGAAAAACTGTTACGTAATTGGTTCTTGTATTGCAAGAAGCGCAGACGTAAATGGTATATACGGCTTGTGAGTATGAAATCGGAAGACATAAACATGGAATTTGAAGGTATTTTTCCACCATCCGTGGCTACGTCCCTGGACGGAGTCGACCGTACTAAAGTGTAGGGACCACTAGGAGTTTAATAACCATGTAGTGCGGTCGGAGTAGGCGGAATCGAGGCTTTTACAAGGGGCGTGGCAGGACTTTATTGCCCCGTTCGATTGCGGTGGAGATAGAGGCCCAGGATAGGAACGACCCAAGTACTTCATCCCCTAGCATTTTATAAATTTAAACGTAATGTAAGGGTTGGAAGATAGCATATTCAAAACACTATGCAGCATCGTTTAATAATCATGGAACATGCCATATTGTTTTTGACTTGTATGCGGAAGGTAACCAGTTCGAAAAGTTGTTAAACACCGGGAACGTCAAATCAGGTTTATCGTATTTTTTCTCAGTCCATCAGGGCCAGGGACGCTTCGGCCCATTTCCCCACACATCAGTGTGACCGTCGTCTCATCTAACACTGTACTAGCAGTTCCACCGTAGCTCAGTGCCGGACCCTTATACAGCACTAAAGCTAACACCAAACTCATCGGTTCTGTCGCATGCAGGGCTAAGTCAGTTTGGGCCACCTTTTGTCTGTTTGTACTCAACAAATGTTATTCCAGTCATTAATAAAAGAGGATGAGATGGGCGGGGTATGTGGCACGCGTGGTAGAAAATAAATATGGATAGTGGGTTTCAGTGGGAAACTTGTGAGAAAGAGAATATTCTGAAGAGCTAGGGGCAGGTGTGAGTATAATATTAAAATGGATCTTTAAATAATCGTGTGCGAGGGCGCTGAATGGATCAGTCTGGCTTAAGGCAGGCAGAAATGCGCGGGCTATGGAGAAGACCTGTGTTAATTGTATGGACCTCTTCCATCTGTGTATTTAAATGCAACACACTACGTTTCGGGGACAGGAACGGTCTCCGTCTTCATGTTCGCTTTCTTGCAAAAGATTTCTATTCTAAGAAGAATTCAACGCTATAGTATCATAAATATACATAGGTGTTCACGCAAAGTACCCGTTATTCGTGTCGGATTTTAATTACAATTGAATGTTTTCGACAGATTTTGGAAAAATACTCATATCAGATTTCATAAAAATCCGTCCAGTGGGAGCCGAGTTGTTCCATGCGGACGGGCGGACGGACGGACGGACAGACAGACAGACAGCGAACTTAGTAGTCGCTTTTCGGAATTTTGCGAAAGCGCCTAAAAACCTTTCTTCTCATAACAGTTTTTACTAAAAGTCACATTTCCTTGTTTTTTACACCTCAGTGGTTTAAAACCATCGTCCCTTTCTTACCGCTTTCGTCTGCTTTGTGAATGTATGAAAATGATACCTTTTTTTTTATGCTGAAGGGTCATGTCATGTAGGTGTACTGGTGTGTGGAACTAACTGAAGTGACAACTTCACGTTTCAGCCAGTTTAACCCCGAGGACCCCTTATACCATAAATTTTTTGGTCCCAAAAATTCGTATAAAGGGCGGAGCGAGAATAGAACTTCTTGTCTCTACAGAAAATTGAACCCCCGCTTCCGGACTCGTAGTCGCAATGAAATATCCAGGCTCTGGGCTATTAGTTGTTCTAACGCGAGACGATATGACATTTCTTTGACAATTACTTCCCTTTGTTTGTGGTAATAAAAGTCAGTTTTTGAGCACTTGAATCAATCCTGAGTCGTTACTGATCTTTAGTGGGTGACCGCTATGTCGGGAAATCGAGACTTGTCGCGTATTGTAGTACGGAATGTCCGTTTTATTGTTACCCTGAACTCTGCCGCTGTCACTGGATTTTGCTGCGGATCCGGGCTTTATATGCAATACAGCTGGTCTGCCCAGGGACACAAGGAAAGGGACATTCGGTAGTTTTATGTATCTGAAGTCAGGCAAGACTGGAGCTGTGCCTCGTCAAGTGTACTTTATGACAAGTGATGAGATCGAGACAGTCGGTAGCTTGTAGTCGTCTTTGCCTGTTTCTCGCAAACTACGATCAGCTGTCTGAGGGACAAGTGGATGGATGAGTGCCCGTTTGAACAGACTTTTTACTCATCTAAGTGAAATGATCTGAAGTGACAGCACATGAAGTGACATATCACTGCAATCTGGGCATCACTGAGGGTTGTACAGTCATATTTCCTTGGGTGAGGGCGAACCAAACAAAGCAAACAAAAACTTAGTTTATACGGGAAGGTTTTAATACCTGTTATGTATTTTTGGTTGGAAGAATAGTTGACGCAGACATCAAAATTTATTTCCTTAAGTGCTTCTTGTAACACTGTCCTGTATCTAAATCATGCATAAAGCTTCACTTTGTAGTCCGCAGAGAACACAATCTGTATCGCTTATAAAGGCAAAATGATAACTGATGTTTAGTGGAATAATCCCTCTACAAACTGTATATCATATGGTACGTATCTTTAACACTGGGATTCAAAATATTAATAGTCTTATTAGTTGCTGTTAAGGCCTATACTTTATTATGACGTGTGATGGCGGACAGTTGCTGTACCGTTACCGACGTTTTGGAAGAACCTGCTCTGCCTGTGTATAAAAGAGCCAGGTTCCTTAGCAAGTTTGATACCTTTATACCAGTCGACACGGCGTCATATGCCAGGAGATAGTGGTCATCATATTCTTTGCCGTGAGAAACTCTGACATATATTCATTTGAGTTCGTGTCGAATGCACATAGACAAAAGAGTGAAACAAGAAAGCTCGTAAAATGTAGCGTCTGTGTTGTGTGTGACAGGGCAGAGGACTGAGTGTGTGCCATTATTGGCCGTATAGGAAGCGAAACTACAGACCTGTGCGGTTGATGAATTTGTTTTTGTTTCTTAAATGGTCTTACGTTAATGTACTTCCGATTGGAGTTGAAGAAGAGACAGGCTGTGTGATGTTGAAGTCCACGTTACAGTAAGGTTTCGTGTGTCCTGCACATTGTTTAGCGGCAAAATCGCCTTAACAGAATATTTTTCGGTGTAGCATCCATTGCGGTTTACATTTCTCTGTATATCAGGCTTGTTTCAAGCAAGCTGACAAGTCCAACCCCACTCAGCTGAACACTAAAGAAGATAACAGGATCTTCAAAGAAGACTTTGCAACCCTGTCCACCTGTTCAATTGATTCTGCAGATTTCCCACAGGAAAACGGAATTGATATGTTTGCTCCCAGAACACAGTAAGCACTGTGCTGTATCTTTGATTGTTGACAGTTTATCGTAAAAACCATGTTTGATTTACGCAATTCTTTATGATAACCCACGCAAAACTTACCTTTTCTAAGTCCCCATTCTCTATCGACACAACCTGTTTCTGATTCGCACCACATAAACGGGCTTTTTACTTTATATCCAAAAGAAAAGAAGAAACAAGGGAAAGAAGGATCAAGGAAGAGGAAGACTTTAGAAGAAGAGTGAAACGAAACAAATGGTACAGAGAATACAGAGAGGAAGACGAAGAAAGAGAACGGACGTCTGAGAGAGAAGAAAGCAAGCAGAAAACAAGGAATACGGAAGTAAAAATAGAAACATAATTATCAATGGAAGAAGATAGAAAGAACGAAAATAAGAAGGGACAACGAAATTAAGTTAGAGGAAGAAGACAAATGTAGAAGGGAGGAAGTGAGTCGCTAGTTAAACGGGTAAACGAAATGGCAGGATCCGCTTTGTGCTGTCCGTGTTTACGTGGTTAGGTAGCGACCATCATTTGACAGCTGATGAACACCGTTGCCATCAAAAGCCTGCCTGCGGTCTGATCCACCAAGCGAGGTAATAGGTTCCTAGCTATTGGCAACAGAAATGCCGACAAGCAGTCAGCTGATTTATGTTCGTCAGCTGAACACCCAAGCCGTTGTACGTGCGGGTCTGACCCCAGTAGGTTCTGTCTTGAGTTTCACGTCACACTTGCTGTATATCCGTGACAGTGCACTCAGACGAGTCGTGTAATGATGATAGCTACTGTCAGTGGTCTGGTGCAAGTCCGTGGAATGTCAGGGCGCTCTCAAATTGAATCTTAAATCAGGTTGTACTTCTTTTTGTAACGTTAGTCAAATGTGTGTCTCACGCGAAGGCACTGTGTGGACCCAGATATAAGACTGGCTTTTTGCCGTTGCTTCCTGTAAGACCTACTGGCTGCTGTCCTACTCCATTAGCGTGCTCAAGCGATTCGTTGTTGGTATTTTAAAAAGATGAAGTTCTAAGAACGAAGTTTCATTTACACTTACATTAATTTACATGACCCCAAGGAGCAAGATCGTAGTAGCGAGATTTGAGGATCTCATATCCATGTTCCATGTTCTCATATCCATACTCCACACCCGTGAAACAACCCCGGTACCCATTGTCTGGGAGGCTGGGTGGGCCCAAGGGACGGTCTGGACGTTTTGCAGAAGAGAAAAAAGTCATGCCTCTGCCGGGATTCGAACCCTGGACCGTCCAGCCCATCGCGCAGTTAGTGTTGTGACTGCGCTGTCCTGGCTTCTTAAATTGGGGTGTTTATAATAGCTTTCAGACATCTCTTTCGATAAGTGTATGCAATTCACTTTGTTCTACTAGATTGTGAGGGGGCCGCGGTGGCGCAGCTGGTTGAGGCACTGCGCTACAAACCGGAAGGTTGCGGGTTCGATTCCGGATGGTGTTTCTGGAATTTTTCATTGACATAATCCTTCCGGTCGCACTATGGCCCTGGGGTCGACTCAGCCTCTAACAGAAATGAGTACCAGGAATATTTCCTGAGGGGTAAAGGCGGCCGGTGCGTAGGGCTGACAACTTTACCATCTTCAAGTGCCGATTGTCTAGAAATCTGAGAACCTCAGGCCTGTCCAGGCCTGTAATGGGATTGCTTTACCTTTACGTACTAGGTTGTGATGTATGTGTATGGACACCCCTGACAAACATCGCATTTATACCTTGTGGAGAATCCGCCTTACGCAAAGCCAGAGACGCAGGGAGGGTCCAGAAAGTTGTAGCCGGGGACTAACTTCCTTCAGACGCTGGGACTCTATTATTCATTACATAACGTCTTTTGTGCTGGCTTACTTCTGGTTGACATATGTCACAACTTGTTTATACAAGACCTGTCTTGATAAGATCCTGTGTCAACACACGACGGTGTGTGTGCGCAAGGTACTGTATCAGCGTTGCAGTGTTGACAGAGCTGGGGGTGGTTCAGGTTCTCACGTTGAGGTTCGGTGGTGATACTTGCCACATAAACTTTATGTGTGACGTTTTAAAACGTTTGTTTCCTTTAAAGAATCAGGCCCAAAGGTACGCACCGAATTGTCACGTTTTTAAACATCCATTCCGTCGATCCATGTATTCATCTCCACTTAATGCTACACCCTCCCAGTTCTAAAATACCGCATCCCATTTTGGCAAACGAGGGTTTGCATATCGAGACACCTGGGGTGACCATTCCATAAAATGAAGACTTATTTTTTCTGTGACGGGCCGTCTGGGTTGATACGTAGGTAGCGACGTTTTGGAGGGATGTGCTGCCTTTATTTTCAAGTAGAGGCTTCCTACTTTGAACATGGGGGCTGTGGGTTACTGCTACACTTTGGTACGTCTCCACCAAACTACACTGTGTCACATGACATCTTCACACGCACCGCCGTGGTAATCTCAAATGTCACATTATGTGCAGGAGACGTCAGAAACTGTGATCTGTTCAAATGTCACATTATGTGCAGGAGACGACAGAAACTGTGATCTGTTCAAATGTCACATTATGTGTAGGAGACGACAGAAACTGTGATCTGTTCAAATGTCAGTTTTGTAACACCTTATTTTAGTCTGCGTGGTGTTGTCTGAACTGACCAGTGGGCATACACGTTTGTCGCCTTTGTGTCTGTTGACAAATCAATTACTGGACTCGAAATTTTGCATCTTTTATCGCGTACTAGATATATTTATTTATCAGCACACGCCAATTGCGTATACAAGAGCTGTTAATTGCAACCAACCTTCGTTTATTCCTGTCCGACATGTTTCGGCCTCATTAAGTGTTTACCACGGAGGTTCATAAATATTGGAGTGGAAGGTACCCAAAGGTAGCGTATTCAAAATCTTACAAATTCATAAAACCAGTAAAATGTGGGTGGAATCCACCTTAAAGGCTCAGTATTTGTGTTTGATTATGTAGCCAGTGTAATGAGATATATGAATACCTTGTAAAAATATATAAAACAAAGTTGTTGTAACACATTTAAATCTTCAAGTGATTTCATAACAGGTCTTGTATGTATGAAAATATTTAATTTATATTTAAACTCCGTTTTATGTAGTTGGTTTACGTCTCTATATAAAGCATTCGAAATTTGCGACAGAATAAAGTGATCGAGTGGTCCTCCGTCGGAAGAATTTGTGCTTTCTCCCATCATGTCGGGTTGTCAGACAACGAATAAGTTTGCATCACGCCTGCGCTGTACAGTATACTGAAGTGAAGTTATACACATCAGTCAAAATCAAAACGTTGTCGTCTCTTGCGTCAAATTACCCTGCGTAAGACCGTCTGTTGAGCTGGCGCGGCGTCCGGACGCCGCAAGCAAGACGTAACAGTCTAGTTTTTGTGACGGAGCGAGATGACTGTGGGAAACTAGAACGCTGCGCTCATGTTTGGCAGGTCGGGCCAGGTGAAGGGGAAATTAATGTGCACCAGCACATCAAACGCAAGCCGCTGGTTCCGGATCAAACTTCGAGGTCCACCGTACCGATATGGAACTGGTTCCACACAAGTGCCCCAACATTTTGCTTTTCTTCCGTCAACACATCTTATTAAGTAGCTAGCTAAGCCAGAACCAGTTGAAAACTGTACGGCAGAGTTTATTTTTTGTTGATCGTTGGAAGACTGAAAAACAACAATGAACATACATCTGTGCCTTGTTTCTCCTTGATTTCTGGAAGAGCATCACTTCTGTTGGAAAGTCTCCAGGCTTAACCAGTTTGTTTTTCAGTGGAGGAAAGCTTTGAGAATGAAGATGAGTGTGGAACATTATTGGGACAATATTGGCAGCAGAAAGCAGAAGAACTAGGCAGACAAGCTTTTCGAGTGCCACTTTATCCACCACAAAACCTACATGTATTGCCCCGGTACTGAAAAGGTCCTCCGCGGTTAGAGGCCATTCGACTGACTGCCTGGACCACGTCACGGCCTGAAGACCGAACAGTAAGGAAACGCTGTACTGTCCAAATTTTCCCGATATCTGAAAGAACGTTGCTTGGACTGAATGTTCCCAGTGTTCGCCCCCTTGTCCGTCTCGGATAATATGAGCTCTATTCTTCAAGTTATTACAGTTTCCATAAAGATCCCTCAACCTGTGGTTGCACCAAATGGACACGCGTACCCTTCTTGTTATGTATCACACTCTTCATTGGATCATCCCCACAGTATTAGGTGTACTTTACGTACTTTATAGTATTTTTGCGAGTACAGGAACGAAGCTTTTTGCTCCACAGCTGGCTTTAGAATTGGACACACCGTTAGCTTTTGAAGAAGGAATTTTTTCGATGACGTTCGTAGTTACTGGATCGACGCAGTGTGTTATTTTTAAGTACAATGCCAGAATGTGTCTGCAGCTATTGGGGGAGGTCATGAAGACTCGGTCACGATAGTATTTGTGACTCCATAACTAGGGATCAAATCCTCGACCTCGCCGATAAGAAGTCGGCTTACAGGCAGCCGTGTGAATCTACCAACAGAAAGGTTCAAAACTGAAACATCTAGAGTCATTACACATTTCACTCCTTGTCTCTTCATATAAAACCATTTCCCGAATCAGTTCGTCGTATTGTGTTTGTTCTGCCACAAAATTCCTAACGAATGTTAAGCAATTTTGTTATAAAATTTCACCATTACCTACACCAGCGTTGTATGAACGTGACAACCGAACTCATTGCAGCCGAGTGGCGCAATATTCAGATGCAGAAAGCAGTAGTGCTTAATACATACCACACAGAAAGTTTTTAGCAGAAGAGTGAATAAGAAGCGCTCTGTCAGGGAGACACGTACTGTTTTGGGAACCAGCTGAGTGCTGTGTAGTAAGGAACGTTGATGATGATGATGATGATGATGATGATGATGATGATAGAGGTTATTTACCATTCCTTCCTTTGGTCTACCCTCCGATTATCCTAGTGCTGTGCAATGGTAGTCCCCTCTGCATGGTGTATTATGTACAAACATTCCACCTTTTTAAACCACTTACATTTAACTTTGTCTAAGTATCTTCCTAAATGTATAACCAGAGCTTTGTTAATACATCTTAATATTTTCTTGTAAGCTACCTTCTTGTTTATGTTCAGCCATTTTTCATTTAAAGATCCGTTCTCTTTTTCTAGTTTGTTGACAGTTCAGCAGTATATGCTTCACATCCTCTTTACCCAAACTCAACTGCATATTCCTTTAAGCATTTTCTTTCTGATTCCTCTCAATTTTCACTCTCCTGCTATCCCATTTGTTCTTTCTGTGTAAGATCTTGTACTCCATATCAAATTCATGTCTCGGTACAGCGCTAATGAATTATTTTCAGACATTCTGCTAGCATACGGAGTGCAATAAATTGTTATATATATTATAAAAGTCTGACATCCGGAATTCTTTCAAAGGTACCGTTCGCCAAGTGACGCGGTCGGACGTAGTGTGACGTAACTTTGTGGCAGGTTCATGTAACCATTGTTGCACTGGAAACAACCATGCGTTCTGTGTGTGTTGTTGAGCTGTATGTCACTGACAAGAGTGTTGCACAACACTGCTTTTATGGCGAATTTGTAGCGCTGGCTGTAGTAATACGTGTTTAGTTCTGCATGTAAAGTGCCCAGTATTTTTGTCAGATCTGAACAAAATTTGGATTTTCTAAACAGATTTTCGTAAAAGTCCCTAATATCAAATTTCACAGAAATCCGCCCACTGGGAGCCGCGCTGATACGGATGGACGGACATGACGAAGCTAATAGGCGCTTTTCGCTGCTATGCGAAGGCGTCTAAAATCGGTCGACAGATGTTCGTGAATACAAGTTTTCGAGTTTTCACATTCATTATCCAGCAGATAATGGTATCCTTCTGGATTTCTGTACCCTGTGGTGTTTAAATGCTCCGGCGTTCCCAGGGGCATACTGCCTTCATGTTCAGAGTCACTGAATTGGTTCAAATGAAGGCAGCAACTGGGTGTTATTACCAACGAAAATACGTCCCCGCAAATATGCGTGATTTAAATAAAGAATGTGTATTTCTTTTTGTTGAAATACCTTTTGCTCCACTTTATAGTTGAGTTCGTTGTAACCATTGTCCTCTCTTTCTGCTTCTGACTGATATATCCAATTTATCTTACAGCAGCCTTTATAATTCCTTAACCCTTCGAATCCCAGTGATCACCTTATGTACCACCAGGTTTAACATTCACAAATTCTACGTTCCGCCCACACAATGTATTTATGCGTTTTTTACGGATCTCAGAACAAACAGCGATTATTTCCCTATACGTCATTAAGTGATCGGTTTTTGTAACAAAGACGGAGTGTGTTTACTGCGCGGTATGAACTGGATCCTTAAATCCTGTTAGGTTAATATTAGTCTTTCAGGGTTAAATACGTTACGTTTTATTGCGCCGACGGGTTCCCTGTCCGGAGCATGCAGTCGGCGCTCAGCATGAACTACTGACGTACACGAGGTGCTATCCCTGTGACCTCCACAATAATTTATAAGGTTCCTTATTAACATGGTTATTTAGCAAGACAAAGCGATAACTACGAGCTGTCGTTTAGTGATGGCACTGTGTCGTAAACACCAGCTGGACAGAGCTCTTAATGACGTAAAACTGACGTCGATTAGTTACTGTCGTCAGAATGGAAAAGTTAAATGTTCGTACTGACTCCGTCTTGTAGTCTGTTAGGCGTGGTGAGGGCGTGTGGGCGGATGCCACTTTCTGCATTTCGATCTCTCTGTATTTTGGTGATTGAGGCAGTGGGTTTGTTCGAAATTTTAGTGGTCGTAATCATCTAGTACAATGACATAACCCAGAAAACTATAGCATGGTTCCTTGCTGCACTGAAAGCTTCAAATCTTACACAGACCAAGTGTAGATACTGCACAGGGGCCACTGTTATTGCTTTGATCTGCATTACAAAAAGAAAACCTTTAAAACGTTTCGTGCCTTTCGAACACGTACGAGTATCATAACATAACATCGCAAGATTCGGTATTAGCTGTTTAGAGGCTAAGATTAACCTGAAATGCAGTTAAAGATTCAATCCGTACCGCGCAGTAAACACTCCCTGTCGGCTATAAAACCAATCAGTTAATGCTGTATAGGGAAGTAATCGCTGTTGGTTCTGAGATCCATACAAAACACATAAATACACTGTATGGGCAGAACGCAGAAATATTTAATGTTAAACCTGGCGGTACATATTGTAACCACTGGGCTTCAAAAGTTTTAAGACCTGCTAATATTGCTTCCATCTCGAAAGGTCGGACACTGCCTTCTTGATATTACTAGCGGTACGGAGACACAAAGTGCAATAGTGTGGTAGCCTTCAGTAGCACTGTTTGTGCTCCAAGTTTCATGACGTTTCGGAACCCTGTTTAATTTTGTTAACGGGACGTTATGGAGCAGAAAAATCTTCTTGCCCTGCAGGAAATCGAGCCCGGATCGTTCAGCCCGTAGCATAGTCACTGTATCGACGGAGCTCTCCTGGCTCCTTTCGTGTAATTTAGATAATACCGTGTTTTGAGAAGCACAGATGTGACTGCGACATTAATTTAATGTGTTCCATGTCCGTGCACTGTACCATACTAAATAAATAAACACCAACTAATGCACCGAGATACATAATCTTTACTACTAAAAACCTCCTACATGTTTCGACCCTGTTGGGCCATCTTCAGGGAGAATAGTCTTGATACACTATGGTTGCACTTATACCGTTAAGTGTGAATGTGTAATGAGTATTCCCCCTGAAGATGGCCCAGCAGGGTCGAAACATGTAGGAGGTTTTTAGCAGTAAAGATTATATATTTTGTTGCATTAGTTGGTGTTTATTTACTTCGTGCGACATTAATGTTTGGTGGTGGTTTTCCGAACAAAATTAAACTGTCGGTCCCTTCAGATGTGTTCGTAGTTTCACGGAGGACTTGGGCCCACATTAACAGTGACGCGTGCAGAAAAACAGATGGACCTTCAATCACAATTATTTTTCCAGAGCATATTTTCTATTGTCCAAAACGTGCTACATGTCCCGGCTGTTGTAACGCCGTCGTCAGGCAAAGGATTAAAGAGGTAAAGAAAAGACATGTTTTTCTTGAGGCACATTTCTTAGTCACAGAAAGCGACTGTTATTTTTTTAATACTAGACATCCGCGTTGGTATGCAGATACAAAAGTAAATTTTATTCTTTTCAATCGTGCAGTCCATTTCTTGGTTGTGAGTGTACGATTGAAAAGCATATATTAGCTGCGTCGTATCCATCTGCTTTTCCTTGTGTCCTGCTGTCTGTCCGTCTTTCTGCATGCATCAGAGCGGCTCCCACTGGACAAATTTCGTGAAATTCGATATTTGGGACGTTTAAAAAAATCAGTCGAAACTCTCCAAATTTGGTTGAAATTGGACGAAAATATTACGTATTTTACACGAAGACCTAAGTACGTTTTATTGTTTCCGGTGACATGTCATAAACACATTGGTGTGCAACCCTCAGTGTTTTTATGTTTTGTCTCCACGTAGCTCAGCAATACAAACAGAACACGTTGGTTCGTTTCCGTTGCAATAATTGTGATGCGACACTTCACGCTGTACGTACATTGCCTAGCTTGTTATACAAAACTGTGCTAACTGACATGGGGTACTGCTCCGTACTACAGGTGCGGATAGACGTTTGTTTACATATTGGCCTGAAAATGTTCTAAAGTTAAAATATCCAATTATATATGAACATAATATATGAAATAATGTTTTGATGTAGCACTTATAAGGGGATTAAAGATTTCAATATTTCCATGATGATCATATGTAAAAACGAGAAATAGTGTAGAAGGCTTCTAAAGACGGTAAGGTCTGTAATGGAAAATCGTTTACGTGCGATAGACGGCCTGCCTGTTTATTTGTCTAGTCAACCATCACGACTGGATGCGTCATCCCAACAGTAACATATCTGTGACATTTTTACCTTTCATTCAGACATAAATATGACAAACATAACTGACTGAATTTCCTCATTACTTGTGATCAACTCTGACAGCGTTAAGAGTTTTACCTTTTTTGTTAGAGAAAAGTGAGTTCGTTTTTGAGTCACCCTGTATGTCCCGCACAGGTTGTCAGAATTATCGCCGCAGCTTTCTGTACGGCCGTTACGTTCCCACGACTCGAGCACTTTCAGCAAGTGTTCGCGATCATTGAGAAATAACTGCTTGTGTGAGGCGTTAACCCATATCTGTCGTAGTTGTGAGGTTATGAGCGGAAACTTTCACTGAACATGCGCTAAGTTTCAGCCGTATTCATGAAATCAATGATGCATTACAATTAACGATGTTTATATGAAATACTTTGTCTTGCAGGAGTAGTTCTACTTTAATTGCCTGTAAATCATAGATATGTGTTACTTGTTGCGCCAAGTTGTGCTTTAAAGATACTTATTGCCTGTGATTTAGTGGACTTAGCAAAGTGTTGTCTAAATATATGATGTATTAACAGAGCATTTGGAAGTATTTTATTGTACATATTTAGGGGAATGTAAACTGTATGGAAATGGTAAGAAATGACGTTTAGAAGGAACTTACTGACTCAGTCGTCACGAAATTTATACTGTTCATGCTGATCACTGTCAATAACCAGTTCACAACACCAGGCCAACAAAATGCACTGTATTGTTTCTTATACATTTACATTACAATATCACATTGAACATTCCTACGTGTTTCAATCCACAAAATATCATCATCAGCAGGGAATGAAATCAAGGTAAAACCGCACAAAAAGTTAACTAGCAAACTTTGCTTACAGTAGAAAGATGTAAAAGTTAAACATTTAAATTTCAGGCACTTCTTTTTAGTGTAGTTGTACAACTGTGTTATCCTTCGTTAAGTACGTAGGCTGCCTCCGAGATAGTGTATACCAGGATCCACTACATTTATAGAACTAGTAGCGGCCGAGACATGAACCCTTTAAAGACGAAGCGTATCTATTTTATATAAGGACTCAGTGCGTACCGCGCTGTAAACACTCTCCACTTCGGTTATACAAAACCAATCAGTTAATGCTGTATAAGGCAAAAGTTGCTGTTTGTTGTGACATCCACATAAAACACATAAATGCGGCGTGAGCACTACCTAGAATTTTTGAATGTTACTCCTGATGGCACGTAAAGTTACCGCTAGCCTTGAAATTGTTAAGTTGACCGCCCACCTACATGTAATGCCGAGGTTAGAAATGAGTGGAGTTATGACTGCACTCCCCCAAATGCCTTCATAGCGTGCATAGTCGCCGCTTTATTAGTTATTGAAAGATATTGAAACGGTATACCACCCCATTTTTTCGTGAAAATAAATTGCTACCAGGGTGACTTCTATGGAAGGAAAGAGAATGCTTTCGCTGCGTGAAACTGACTTCGGAAATAGCAGTTAGTCAAGTGACAAAGACCCGCTAAACGGAAACCAAACAGAAATGAACTGACAAAACACTTAGCCTAAATTTGCATGCGTTAGTCGGAACTGCCGTTGGCACCTGCAGCACCGCAAGAGAGCGGCAGCTAGAAACATTAGTGATTTGCCGCCTTTGTTCAGACCTCCAAGTACATTCATGGAGCCAAGTGTCACATACCGAGACAGAATTGACGTATGAGTGGTAATATGACGACGTATAGCCTGCTATAAATTACAAACTATTCAGAATCATTGCTTCCTCAGTCTTCAGGTAAAGGTAAATTTTCCTTTGTGCACGTATGAATGATTAGGGCGTGGAGATATCGCTCCACTAATTCTTAATATCGTCGCTAGATGTCTGTGAGTGGTCAGCCGCACACGCAGGCCACTTCACTTCCGGGAAAGAAACCCGTTATCCATTAAGTAGGCTTTGTTGGCCTCAGAGCCGGTCTGGACGGGTAGGAGAAGAGAAAAGATGTTTGCCCTGCCAGGATTCAATCCCCGGACTGTCCAGCCAGTAGTCCAGTCGCTGTACCGACTACGCTATCTCGCCACATCCTCAGTCTTTAGAATAGATGACATGAAAAAAGAAGGTTTCTCGGAACATCTGCTTTGTTGTACCAGATGACACGGCGTCACATTGCAGAAGCCAGCTCTACACAATCACCCATATGCTTCACCAGATCCCATCCTCCATATCTGACTTGCACTCTGAAGCTTCCTCAGCTTTAACATGTGTCTGTCATTGCGTAACCAAGTAGCAGTTTTCTTTCGTAAGAAGAGTAACTCTGCTCTAAACGCGTGGAGGTGTATTTTGGATATATACTGACTTATATCTAGAGGCTTATCTATCTCCTCACCGAGCATATCAACTTTATCTCACAGAAAGCCTGTATCCGCCGAGACATCCCGTGACCGCCTGCGTGCTCGGGGACACGATAAAACGGACACCGTTAAATTACACTCAAGTAATAAAGTGTATCAACACTTACTCTTTGAATAATCAACTGTTCTGATTAAGAATGTGTTACAAGTACAAATTCATGCCTGTACGTTTGTCTGTGTGTGTGTGTGTGTGTGTGTGTGTGTGTGTGTGTGTGTGTGTGTGACGGTTCGTGGCAGACTCCGTGTTCTCACCTCGGTGTCCCAGCATCACTTCTAAGAAAATGTGGGGTTCATAGTTGTTACAATCACACCATTACGTGTTTTTCTCCTGCTTCTTTGGATGCACCATATCAGTTGTCATTCCGTGAATGTCCCACGTGTCTGTCACCACGTGTGAGTTGTGCGATAGGCCCGACCTGCCAGTATGGTGTCACCGTCTCAGTCTTCGTTTTGGTTTGACCTGTGATCCGGCATTCATATGTTTTCAGAGTAAAAAGTTAAATTACTAGTTGCACATGTAACCATAAATAACTGTTTGTTACTTTGTGATGCTCCTGCAACATGTTTCGGCCCCTATAGGCCTTTTCCAGGCAGGTCACTTACAAGGGAATAAATTGGTAATAAATGCTTTCTAAGATGTGCACATATGGAGTTAAAATGTAATTGTATTAATTAAAATGTTGCTAATCCTATATAAAATGTAGTTTAATTACATATATTTTACATTTCTTGGTAGACAGACGTCTATGTCATCACTGCCATTTTCAATCTAAGGGAGTTACATTCGCGTGTTGTCGATGTTTATAGAATAGTGGGACACTGACTAGTTGATATAGATTTTGTACATTTTTAGCTATGTTTTAATTGATAACAGTATATGTTAACTTAATATGTGCACATCTTTGACAGAATTTATTATAAAGGTATTCGTTTATAAATGACGTCCCTGAAGATGGCTCATAGGGGCCTAAATATGTAGGAGAAGCATCACAAATAACGGATAGTTATTTATGGTTACATGTGCAGTTAGTTGGATTAAATACTGTATACGCGGAATGTGGGTCACGTTAAAATAAATACGTAATTCTCTTTCATTCCAGGCGATTTCTGTCCTTCAGATATTGCGGTGAAGAACTTTAGTTTTGTGTTTTCCACTGCATGCCACATACCCAGCCAATCTCATCTTCCTGATTCGATCACCCTATTGTGATGTTTTTCTATAAGGAACTACATAATACTTGGGGTTTCTTGATACGCGAAATTTTATGTCACGTCAACTGTATATGATCTGTACTACGTCTGTTCACGCCACATTTATGTCACGTCAAAGGTTTCTTAATATGTACACTGAACTTTATCATTTGGCCATATATTGAGCCGTTCGAACCCTGACTCTCCGTCCCGGAAACTATTTTTATAAAATCCGTTCTGTTTATATCTTCACGCCCACGCATATATCTACCGAATAGTGTCTCCTCTTGAGACTTTACGACAGAAGATCTTTATGCCTTTCTCATTTCCCGCATGCATGCTGCATGCCTCGCTCATCCTTACATAATCAGTACAAGTTGTGATGCTTCTTATTACACAGTTCGTTCGGCATTTGTAAGGGTGGATTATGTGTGTGTGTTTTACGTGTGTGTGGGGTGTATAGCCAATTCATGTATTATTGTTTTGGCGTTTCGTGTAATTTAGAATATTATCATAACTTTTAAATAATTGCCTTATTTTTGTATTCATACTTCCACTTTTTTTGTAAGTGTAGAAATACTGAGTAGGCCGTACACTCGATAATCGGATTCCGTTGTATGAAACAGAACTGCACATTAGATACTTGTTAAGGTTCGGAAGTCTGAGACAGTTTTTTTATGTTTCAAATGAAAGTCAAGTTTCTAACTAAGAAAATGAAGTCAGCTTGATATTAGAGCCTAATCTTCAGTACAGATGTCGCTAGCTCCATTCTTATCCTCATTCCTTTAATTAAAATAGAAAAACACCTTTTCCTCCCCTTTCGATGCTGACAACAAAAACGGAAGGCTCCTTCAATGCGCAGTAGTTCCCACAGGGAAGGCAACCTATTTGTCTGCTTCCAGGAAACTGCGCTCTGTGTGTGTGTATAGCTTATTACGTCGACTTTGAACGCTGCTACAAAAACGCTACCTCACTTACATGTAAAAATTGTACCTACACAAAACACACCTAGCATAAACGAGAGTCTAAAGCTTAGAATTAACTTGTGTTAACAAAATATTTGTTCTTTTTATTTTACTTGTTCAAATATTCGTCTTAACAATATTATCTGTTTGGAATATCTGGAGACATGGAAATTACATACGCATAGGGCACGCGTACAGTGGCGCCTCTATTGTCAGGTGTTGAATTAGGAGGAGCATTGAATTGAATTGTAGGAATGTTTGTGTCATTACATGGTTATAGGGCTGATGATACATGACCAAAATACACAGCAACCCTATCTAAAGTAAGAAATGTATTTGTTAGGGAAGCGTCATATTCTGTGACAATGGGGGCTGGTATCACATCCCGTATGCTACCAGACAATATTGATTTTCATCTGTTTGTTATGCTACGTGTCGCGTCCTTGGTTCAGAGTCAGGTGGTTTTCTGTGAGGTATGTCTTGCTCGTACAATTAGCCCTTTATATTACAGCGCACCACACGCTGTAACATTTTAAATCCGAATGTTTTGAATTACAGTCAATTTATTGCACCAACTAAATGCACACTGTGTTCATATATATTACATATATCGCTGCGACATGTTTCGGCGTTCAGAACACCATATCCAGAAAGCACGTAATGCCAAATTTAAAATCAGTTGGTTTATATATATGTAATGTAGCCTGCATAAACACTGTGTGCATTTAGTTGGTACAGTAAATTGACTGTAATTCATCATAACTATGCACGGGATACACAGACTTAAAATAAGTGGTGCCCAATGTTTGTTCACAGAACGTACACGTTTGTGTCCTGTAGTGTTCGGTGCTAAGGGCGTTCTTGTACAAAACATTAATTATGCTTTGTATGCCTTGGAGTGTGCTCTTTGTTAAGTAGGAAGTGACGCTTTGTGCATAATTTGGATGAATCTCAGTCTTCAAAGAATTAATGGCTTCTAATTTATGACACTGCATATGGTTAGGCATCCTAATCAGCTAATTAACTGGCTTGTTAAATCTTGAAAATCCCGAAAATGATATTTAGAAGGTCTTCTCAGTTTTGCTATGCTTTAGGTTGTCACATCTGTATGGTTCTGTCTTGCTGGGGAGTCAAGTTTTTGGGGATTGACGTTTTAATGTGTCGTTCGACGAGTGCGATGAAAGGAGAACTGATGTGCAGACTGTATAACTTACCGTGTCTAGATCATATTTTAATTCTAGGTGCTATGGTCATCATAACACCATATTAACCTTTTAAAGCCTAGCGGTAACTTTACATACCACCAGGTTTAACATTAAAAAATTCTACGTGGTGCCCACATTGCGTTTATGTGTTTTGTACGGATCTCAGAACAAACAGCAACTTTTGCCTTATAAAACATTAAGAGATTGGTTTTTATAACCGAAGTGGAGAGTGTTTACAGCGCGGTACGCACTGAGTCATTATGTAAAACATACACTTCATCTTTAAAGGGTTAATTAGAAATTGGCCTATAGGCCAAGGAGGTTAGCAGCACAGTCTCCACTTTTGTTTCTTCCTGGCACTGCTACAGATTCTAGTTCCAAGCGCAGAAGCAAATCTTCCCGAAAATGTCGAATGAGTAATAATTCTGCTCTGAAAGTAATCGATATTGAAGATAAACTCTAAAACAGACGCTGCGGTACAACCCATTGCAACCACGTGTCTTCGACGCCTACAGGACGGCTGGAGAAAACACCTGCCTTCAGAGATTTTTGGAACAGGGTTAAGCCTAATCGTGCACAGCCTGTTATGAAAAAGTAGGAGTGACTGTAAAACTACAGCTGTAAATTGAAAATTGTGTGAAGTATTTGACTGAGGTGACGTCTGCATTGTATGTCCACCGCAGTCACCGACCTGTGTACCCACATACGTGAGGGCACTTGTGTGTGTGTTATCTCGACCAAACCACTGTTCTGTGTATCTGCCGCCGTCAGTCTTGTTCATATGTACAAAGTATAATGATAAAGACAGTCTTGACAACTTGTGAATTGTATTAACAATTTATTGTAGATTAGGCAACATGTTTCGGCCCTGTAAGGACCATCATCAGGCCGGTGTACAAGAATGGATAGATAAAGCCTTGGAGATCTTGAAGGCGGTTGTTATGTACTAGTCTTATGCTAATACCTGATATGGTGTAACATACTGAGTACTGTACATTGGTGAAGAAACTTACACTA
>BLKM01001502.1:1805279-1845139 GCA_013340265.1 Coptotermes formosanus
GGACCGCAGACAGTTCACGCCTCCAAAAACAACGCAGTACACAGTCAACAGCACATTCTCACTCAACTATAAAGTGCAACATTAGTGTAACGATAACAAAAAGTCCTCGCTGAAGATGACCGAGCAGGGTCGAAACATGTAGTAGTGTGTTACGATTGATGATAAATCTCTCTTTGTGCATTTGTTGATGATTAGTGGTTTTGTATAATATTACATTGTCTGCGTTAATTTGCGGCGAATCATGTTAAGTGTTTCTTTTATAAATCTATGTGTCCGTACAGTGTTGTAAAGACTGTTTTTACCAGAGACATCTCGCTCCAATGCACTGATTCTTTGGAGTACAGTCTTTCTTGAGAACGTAACAATTCGTCAGATATTTCAAAAACTAAACGAATTTGATGGAACCCGAATGTTCATTACCACGTTTACAAGATCCCAGCATGTATCCCTATCCAGAGCCGGATCAATCCAGTCTCCCCCCCCCCCCCCCCCCCCCCCGCCCGTACTGTTCCTTTAAGATATTTTTTATGCTTATCCTGTCTCCTACGCTTGGACTTTCCAAGTTAATGTTTCCTTCAAGTTTTCTCACCAAAACTCTACATGCGTTTCTTTTTTCCCTCACGCGTATTACGTGCCCCGCCTGTTTCATCCTCCTTGATTTGATCTCCCGACTAATACGTGGTGAGGCACATAAATCATAAATATCCCGTTTGTGTAATTTTTTCCTGTCTCCTGTTAGTTCCCACCGCGTAGGACCGAATCCCGTCCTCACACACCGTATCGTAGAACACCTGTACAATAGGCTCTTCGTTTGATGTGAGAGACCAGGTTTTACCCCGACACAAAACGAGAGGGGAAATTGTGGCTGTGCATTTTCTGATCCTCATCCTTTTAGACAACAAACGCAAAGACAAAAGGTTGTAGACGGAATATCCCATTCTTACTGCATGTAGAATTTATACTTGTATGACCTAGAAAGGCGGCACGCGGTGGCGCAGTTGGTTGAAGCACTGCGCTACAAGGCGGAAGGTCGCGGGTTCGATTTTTCATTGACCTAATCCTTCCGGCTGCACTGTGGCCCTGGGGTCGACTCAGCCTCTAACAGAAATGAGTAGCAGGAATATTTCCTGGGGGGTAAAGGCGGCTGGTGCGTGGGGCTGACAACCTTCCCACATTCATGTGCCGATTGTCTTGAAATCTGGGAGCCTCAGCCTCCTTGAATCCTAAGGGCCAACCCAGGCATGTAATGGCACTTCTTTACTTTTATGACCTAGAACGTTGCTCTACCCTGTTTATGTTTTGATAACTTGTCATTAAGAATTACACAAACTGTTCTGATCACGACATACGTAATGTCGGTATTTCAGCTTAAAGCGCTTTCTAGTGGCAAACAACAATTATTATGCACAGTATATCGGAATGGATGGGAAGGAAGCTGTCTTGGTCTGTGTGAGGATATTGGTTGACTCCGAATTTTCGTGGAAGCAATAAGAAACAGTGCAAAAACGCTTCACAGTGAGTAGGCAGGCATGTTGCCGCTGTGCCGTTGTTACAGGTGAAATGTGGGGAGCCTGTAATGGCTTTAATACGTTTTAATCTTGTATGAAATTCATAAAATATACTTTTATTGTCATTTAGAGAATTCGACGAATTTTAGACTTTTGACGATTTTAAGTGCGTTATTTAATGACGCTGTCAGATGCTGAGATTACGTCGTGTCGGTGATAGATGAATGAGTATGCAGGACTGCAGTGGAATGGTACTGACAAGGGAAAACTGAAGTACTGAGGAAAAACGTTGTCTCCTTGACACTTGGTCTGCCACAAATCCCACATGGCTGACGTAAGACTGAGCCCACGCTTCCGCGGCAAGAGGCCAGCGACCAAGTGCCTGAGCCATGGCTCGTCGCCTATATAAGCATAAGAATTTGGCTGTGAGATTTTAACATAACTGATTGAATACTTCTGTAATCGTGTGTGAAATTTGTTGAATGTGTGTTGTTTCATAAATAGTAATTGCATTAAAATTGTTTTAAACTAAAATAAATTTATCATTGTAAGTCTCCATTTCGGGCGGCTGCAGTGTGGTAAACAGAATAAAATAAATGCTCAATACAGAATGTAAGCAAACTATACTATTCACGCGCATTTATTTAGCCAGCAGCTAAATAATCACAGTAGAGTGAAATACTGGCGAGCTTGTCTGGGCTGTCGAAGGGAATGAGATAAATGTTTCGTATCAACACAACCTTTCTTAGTAACTGTTAAATCCACGTACTTGCCAGTGGCCAAGTATCCACGTAAAGGGTTGGTCCGTTGACTTATTTATTTTACATCTGCATCGACAAGCCTAATCTTGCTGTTCGTACAGTGTTGCACCCTTAGGCTTCGAATGGAAGGAATGACACAACCGACATCACCGATGTTGAACTTAAATT
Source organism: Coptotermes formosanus (assembly GCA_013340265.1). Lineage (NCBI taxonomy): Eukaryota > Metazoa > Arthropoda > Insecta > Blattodea > Rhinotermitidae > Coptotermes > Coptotermes formosanus. The sequence continues at coordinate 1,807,717 of BLKM01001502.1, forward strand.
GGTACCAGTAACTTGCCCGGCGTAGTTGCATGCAGCTTTTAACACGGGGTCTTCCTGCTTTATATAAGAAAGACAGCTCCTGATTTTAACTGTCTCTAGCGTCTGGACCAAGGATGTTTCAAAGGAACATTCCAGCGACTTACTCTACTGCTGTGCTCCAACGTACTTCCTTGGTCAACTGTTTTTCCATCATTGCGCTCGTCTGTCACGAAGGGCTCTTACAACATCCGAGTCCGCAGTTTCGACAGTCTCAGCTCATCCGCCTCCTACAAGTAACCAACTGTTTAAATCTTTCGTGCATCCCCTAATTCTTCCATGCCTTGCCCTTGTAGCTTAGTCGCTTACTCTGTTTCCTCCTTGTCCGATCTGACATTTTCGAGGACTGATCTTTGTTGATCTGTTGCTCGACATTTTTTCTGTGACACATGTTGTTATTTCTGTGCCTGGCCCTACGCTTACTCCGTTCTTCACATTCCTTACTCCATAACATGTGGCTCCGCTTGGTTCTACTTCGAGTTAGAAACATTTCCTCCAGTTTTTGCTTTAACCCATTAAAGACGAAGCGTATCTGTTTTATATAAGGACTCAGTGCGTACCGCGCTGTAAACACTCTCCACTTCGGTTATAAAAACCAGTCTCTTAATATTTTATAAGGCAAAAGTTGCTGTTTGTTCTGAGATCCGTACAAAACACATAAATGCAATGTGGGCACCACGTAGAATTTTTTAATGTTAAACCTGGTGTTAAGTAAAGTTACCGCTAGGCTTTAAGAGGTTAATTTCCCTGTGGCTCGTCGTAACTTCTTCTTTCCTTCTTTTAATTTCTCTGTGCCTCACCTTCCTCTTGACCCCATTGACTCCATGGCTGGCCACACTTTCTTCATTCTTGATCTTACTTTGTGCTATTCTCGCTTTAATTTCTCTGTCTCACCTTCCTCTTGACTGTACTTACTCCATGACTCGCCTTACTTCCTTCATTCTTGACCTTACGCTTTTCGTTCCTCATTTACCTTTCGTCTTACTGGTCTCGTTTCTTCTTATTCAAAAGATAAACTGTAGCTGTGTGGATTGAATAGAACCGGCTGAAGGTCGTGTTTCATAAGAGCGTGTTGATTCTGCCGGTTAGTTACGTTATTTTCTTCGCGCTGTGTGCACTCGGTAACTGCGACTGCCGTCTGGGCCCGTGTTCTGTTTTGAAATTCTAATCCTGCCCTGCTCTTTGTCCTTTTGCAGTGACATTTGCATGTCGCCACCATCACGATCTGTCGCATGCGCGGGCGCCGTTGCGATTTAAGGAGTCCTATTCAAGAATAACAGCGTACCGTAGCATTTCCTGATGATAGCCCGTTTTGCTGCGATGATAGAATGAGACATGGTGTCGAAGAAAATGGATCGTGACTATTCGTGTGTGCGTTCGTGCGTGCGTGCGCGCGCGCGCGCCCTTGTTTGTATGGATTTACTAGCGATAGGCCAGTTTTAACCCTATCCGTTCTGGCTTATGCTTAAAGAAACGTGCCTTTGTTAAAATATTTTTAACTAAACGTGGCGTTTGTTTAATCCATTAAATACGAAGCGTATCTGTTTTATACAAGGACTCAGTCCGTACCGCGCTGTAAACACTCTCCACTTCAGTTATACAAAAACAATCTCTTAATATTTTATAACGCAAAATTCCGTGTTTGTTCTGAGATCCGTACACAACATATAAACGCAATGTGGGCACCATATAGAATTGTTGAATGTTAAACCTGGTGGTACGTAAAGTTATCGCTAGGCTTTAAAAGGTTAAAAGCCTCTCATAATTAGCTGTAACATGACAGGTGCTTATTTCACTTAACGTATAGAAAAAATAAATATATATAGCACACTCAAACCTTGAAGCATGCAGGTTGTGTCGTTTTTAACAAACGAGTTTCTGCGTAATAAAAACACTGCTACTTTATTACAAAGATCAGTTGGCTGGGAAACAATCGCTGTTGGTATTAAGCGTAGCAACGTTCCCTCCAATTTTTTTTTACAGGTGCGTGGACTTGCTACTTCTGTGAGCAGAAAATTTTTACACGCCCTGACGATTGCGGGGCACTTTAAAAGTTCTTTTTTTTGTGATGTGCGTAATAAGAATATTTACAATGAAAACTGAAAAATTCCAGCTGCGTGGAAACATTTCAGTGTGCGCGGGAGAAATTCAGTTACTGCGCGACCGCGTACCCGCGCAGCTTAGAGGGAACATTGAAGAGTAGACATACGAAGACCATCACCATATTAAGTGTGCAGAATGCAAATCTTCAGTCTTAAAGCAGTTTGTGCATACAGGAACTGCTGTGCTTTGGAACTTTAAACTAGATACGTAGTGCATATAAGCTAACCCGTTAAAAGCGTCATCACGCTGAATGAAGCGAACTCTGTGATCGCGGGTTTGAATACCACCTGTGATGATGATACTGCTTGTTTAGTTACGTCAGTTATTGTTTTCTTGTGGATGACTTCCAATTAACTCAGGATTGTCGTGGTCGTAGCCCCCCAGTGCCACCTGTTGTACTGTCGCGTACTCAAGATAATGCAGTTGACCTGCACAGCATAGGTAGAGTCCCTTAACAAGCGCCACGACAGTCAGGAAAAAAAAACATAAAGATCCTGTCAAAAACATGAGCCTCAAACACTGCGTGACTTGGGCTTTCTTGTATAACAAGCCTCAAGTTAAATTTTTGCACAACTGTAATCACATGGGACATTACAGAAAATAACTGCACTATTTCATGCTCACAAAACATGATTGCATTTCAGCCAAACGTATGTTTAGCTGGAATACATCGGTGAGTGGTCATAAGCAAGGGATGATCAGCTTTCCCAAGCGCGAAAACAGCCAACGTCAAGTATAAACTTCACAGCCAGTACCTGTGAGTGTATTTTATGCGGTCTTCGTTAACAGGAACCACCCCTGTCGGTATGTTTCCTTCATTTACTCCGTGGTGAGCTTCCCGCAATTGCAGATGAAACCGTTTTGTCCTTACGACAAAGACTGAGTAGTCCCATGAAATAGAAGAACGTTGTGAGGAAGCTATCCTTAGTATCACGCCATATTTCTTGGCGAAAGGGGGCGGCGGCGGCGGTACGTGTGTATATTTGTAGTTCTATTTTATACTAAGATATCTGGAGCAGGAAAGTTCATTAAGTAAAATGTTTAATGTTTATTGAGATCAAGGTGCTTCAGTTTTTTTTGATTGCATATTTTACTGTTTCTGCTTTTGAATTATTCGCACGGGTACAACTAGTGAAATTAATTGTCTGACCAGAGGATTTACAGATATTCGCCGCCAACCCAGTTGCGTTGTCTCTATAGTACCAACATTTCATTTTATTTACAATCACTCCGTGTCGTCAGAAAATCTTCCCTGCTATCAACCGGGAGGATTTGGTTTTGGGTGAGGTTGCAACCCTTCTGAGGCGTATTAGCTTGTAGTGCCTTTCCATTTTTGTCCTTCTTTTTTCCTTTCCTTTTACACTGTTGAGCCTTCGGTTTTCGTAACACTTGGGAAATTTGTTGACGAGGTAAGAAACTGTAGAATTTTCAGAACGCTACGTTTAGTTCTTTAGTTTCTTCTAATTCTTTCGCCTCTCAGAGGCATTGCCCCATACTGATTCAGTGGCAACTTTTAGGGAACCTACAGGCTTTTTCTTCCTCGTATATGATTATTCTGAGACCGTTGATGATGATGATGATGATGATGATGATGATGATGATGATGATGATGGTGGTGGTTGTGGTGGTTGCTGTGTTGTTGCTGATGTTGGTGGTGCTGGTGCTGACTTGCCCTGTTGCCGACACTGTCTTCCACGTGGCGTCTCGCTTGTTTCGGTCTTTGTCATCACTTCCCTACGATACCGAATTTGTCTCCTTACCTCCCTTTCACTGTGGGAGATACTCGGCTTTCGGCGACCATCCTGTTTGGTTGTCTTCGGAATTTTCCTTTCGGCTTGGGGTTCTAAAATATGTTTCTCCTACAGTGACAGTACGCAGGGGCTGGCTGCTATTGTGCGGACTTCGGTGTTGTTTCTGTCTGGTCGATGAAGTTCTGGTAAAGCCGTGCAACCGTTTTATTGAATTTCTTATGAGCTTGGAGCCCTCACCCTCACGTCTTTGCTTGTGAATGCACCTAATGTGTGCAGTGGCAAGGCAGCCTTATTACATGTGCGTGTGCTTCTGCTGAATAAGTGTGTGTTTTATTGGTCTTTAGAGTCCTGCGTTCATCGTTACCCACCTCAAAACTTGTTGGCAGTTTCATGTTATTTGGTGGGATTCGCCCGCCAGTTAGCGCTTCCGCAGGACTGTGAGTGCTGTGGTAGGGAGAAGGGGGTTGGGGCAGCCTCGTGGCGGTGGCGGCGGCGGCGGTGGTGGTGGTGGTGGTGGCGGCGGGGTGGTGGTGGTGGTAGTTGTGGTGGTGGTGGTGGTGGTGGTGGTGGTGGTGGTGGTGGTGGTGGTGGGGGTGGCGGTGGCGGTGGTGGTGGCGGTGGCGGTGGCGGTGGTGGGGGTGGTGGTGGTTGTGGCGGCGGTGGCGGTGGCGTTGGCGGCGCCGGCGGTGGCGCCGGCGGTGGCGGTGGCGTCGGCGTCGGCCGTGGCGGTGGCGTCGGCGGTGGCGGCGGCGGCGGTGGCGGTGGCGGCGGCGGTTTCGGCGGCGGAATTCTGCCCCGGCGTTCCGTCGGAAGGTATAAATAGGTCTTCTCTATTTTAAACAATATTCAGCTCGTTTAAGGAGCCAGACCCTAACTTCGTAAATTTCGCTCGTCTTCATTTGCTAATGCGTACTGCAGTTCCTCCTCCAAAAAGCACATTATGAACTTATATAGTTTATAAATGCAAACTTCTACTTTCTTTCTTCCTTCCTTTAAGTTTGATCCCTTTCATATTTATACCTGTTTATTGATGGTTTCTTTCTCGAGGTTAAAGCTGGCAGGACCGTGAAGGATTCCCTGTAATGTCGAGTGGCCTCATGTAACGAGTTTTTCCACTACATGAATTTGATCCTTATAGTGATGCCTTCATCAAGGGACTGTCCAATAGTTCGCTTTAGCACAGAGCAGCTTATTCGAGGTGCAGACCTTTCACCCCACCCGACTGCCGAAGGAGTGGAAATGTCATGCCCTGCCGGTGTGCGTTTCTGTAATGTATCAATATACTACAGCTGCTACCAAAACAATAGAACACTGATCATATTAGTTGCCAAAATCGGACTGAAAATTTGCCATACTGCAATTGCCAGCTGATGGAATGTGCATTTGTCGTGCACAACAGCACAGCCAGACCATCACGTAATGGCAGAACACATGGGAGTGACTGGGTGAAACCGGAGTATGTGGAAGTTCCAGTTTCATGTGTTTACGTTACAAAACTTGGTTTCATGTGGCTGGAACTCTTGCTTCGTAGTCGCAAAGTCCCGGTCAAAGAATTCTTGTTGGATTGCTTGACGCTTGAAGATGGGACCGTATGTTGTCCCAAAACGTCGGTAACTTAGCTACCAATCTACGCTGCGTAACATCCCAAAAGGGCTTAGGTCTGTTCAGACATTACTCATAACAAACGCGAAAATCTATTCCAGTAACACGGAAAAGCCAGGAACTTTAACAGACGTGTGTCTGTATGAAGTTGTCACCATGCGGTACTTCACTTATTTTTATTGCTTTAACACAGTGTACTTTTCGTTCTGAAAAATAATGAGTGGCAACTGGCTGCACTTATGTTCTTAAGTGATGATATAGCATTGTTAAAAAATTGTAGAAAGCAAATATTGTAGACATAAACTGAATGAATACGTTAATTCATCATCCCGCACGACATGTGGCAGGTATTTTCGCGGTTAATTGCAACCCACTTCCGCATCCCGCCGGAACCTCGCACCTCCCGCCCCCCTCTTTCTCCTTTCCTCAGTTTGGAGCGCTGGAGAAAGTAGTAACCTGCAGTACAGCACTTTCTTTGCCGTTTACGTTCAATTGTTATTACAGACTGCCTGAAGCTGTCGCTCTTGCACGTTAACTACTGTCTCAAGGTATTTGTGGGCCAGAACCTGTTTACAGAGGGTGAGCTTACGTGCTTTGCTGGCATGCTTCTCTGCCCCCGCATGGTCACGCACGCGAAAACTCGTTCACTCGTCGTTATGGGCCCCCGTTCATTAAAATGACGCCGAGACATGTTGACGGGTTGGACAGACTGCGTGAAGTAGCCAGTGGAGATCAGTATTCAGTTGTGTGCCTGGCTGTGGTGCTTACGATTCTGGAACACTTTTGTACTTCTGTATGTAAATGAGTATATTTGTGGCTGAAACAATGGAATTTTGACTAACTACATTGAGCACAGTCATCCTTGAAAAGCTAATAGTTGTCTCAACAAGTCAAGAAACTCCCCGAATTTTATGTAACGCGAAGGTTCATTACTGCGGTCACAATATCCCGTCACTCGTCCGTAGCCTCAGCCTGATTAGTCCATTCTAGGCCGATTTATTTATGATTCATTTTAATATTATCCTTTCACCTATGCTTAGGTGTTTGAAGTGTCCCGTTTTCTTCAGGCTTCCTCAAAACCCAGTATACATCTCTGTTCCGATCCAGGCCAAATGTCACACCCGTCATATTTTTCCTGATGAGCTCGCCGGGATAATATTTGGTGATGAGTACAGATCATAAAGCTCCTCGTTGTGTGGTCTTCTCCACTGCCCTGTCGCCTCGTCTCTCTTAGCCCCAGATATTTTCCTCAGCACCCTATTCTCGAACACCCTTAGCTATGTTCTTCCCTCAATGTGGGAGACTTAAGTTTCACACTCATACATAAAGACAGACAAGATTACAGTTCTATAAATTTTAATTTTTATATTTTTGAAAAACAAATCGGAAGACAATGGATTCGGGACAACTCTTGTATTCTAAGCGTCTTTATTATCATCATCATCATCATCCGAATTTCTCACTTCTCAGCTTTAGCTGGGAAATGTTCATCCATCCTGGGATGTATCATCAACAGGATTAGGCTCGGTGGTCTTATGTATAATTTAGGGAATTTCTTACAATTGAACATGTGTCAAGAATTACCACTTTTTGCATTTGTATATATGTGTTTGGGTGCAGGTTAAGTCTCTTTAAACTTTGTGACAGTGACTTTGGAATTATTCCCGTGGCTGAAATTACTATCGGGAGCGCTTGTACTGCGTCCTGCTTCCACATATCACGTATTTCGTTCGTCAGGTCTTGGTATTTGTTTTGTTTTTCGGTTATTGTTTTGGCGAGATTATTATTATTATTATTATTATTATTATTATTATTATTGCAGAGGAAAACAGAAAACTTTACCGCCCTCAAATTTTCCATGCAGTAGGCGCTCATCCTTCTGCTAAAGACCGTCTGGAAACAAGGTGTAATTTTTGGGAAGTGAATAAAGCAGCGTGCTTGGAAGTGGGCTTTTGGGAGTACGCAGCAGAGAAAAGAAGTTGAGCATTTGGATTGAGTTTGATTTCGGAAGGCAGCGTTTGGAAACTAAAATCAGCCCACCTTCATATAAAGGTTCAGTTTGTACCTCGCAGAGTACACAGTGCGCTTCGATTAGAAAGATCGACTAGTTAATGGTGCTTTGGGAAGTAATGTTTTTTGTAGGATTGGTACGAAAAGATGCAGTATGTTCACAAGAAGTATAGTTATTAACGTTAAACCTGATGGTACATGCGCTAGCCACTTGACATTGAAGGACTGAAGTGTGTAAACACCTTATAATTTGTATTATTGCTTGTGAGTATGAAATTTGGCCTCGTGTTTGCGTAAAGACATGCAACACGTGGACTGAGCTAGACACGGCAAACACTCAGCTGCCACGTGACAGACACGGGAGCCCTCTACAAGCCACAACTTGCACTGTATCGATGCGAGATAGCATTTGCGCGTAATACAAACAGTTCGGAAACTTTCTGAACAGACTAAGTCTAGTGATGAACTTTGCCATCAGTAAATTTCACCTGATATGGGATTGATCAAGTTAATGAGGATGAAATGAGGAACAGGTAACGTGCATGGGGAAAAGAATACAAATTCCTACAAAATTTAAGTCGGAAAACTCGGAAGTTGATGGGAGTAGTTGGGTGACCTGGCCCTAAATGTGAGGACGATATTAAAATGAGTCTGAAAAGAAGTGTCTGAGTGGATTGGACTGAAGTGGTGTGAGTTATAACTCCAGTGATGGGGAAATGAACACGTAGTAATGATTCTGCTAGTTCCCTAAGAGGAAGAAATTTTGTCACTGAGTTTCCTGTGGATTCTCTAGAATAGCTCGTCCGTTTCGACCTTCTTTAGTCCTTGCCTTCTTCCTTTGTTCTTTAACCCTTCATTCTTGCTTTCTGTGTTGGCTATTTCAAGTGTTAATATTTTGCTGGTGTCAGAGTGCGTGCATTTTCACAGATACTAATGTTCCTACCGCATAGAGAACACTTTTCAACACAATACATATTCAATGTAAATGAAACCCGTTAAATTTGTTTCACTCGTTAACCTGTCGATAGAGCAGCCCTGTTCCCACCTTTACACCTACGAATTCTACAGGTCAGTACATGTACTATTCTAGTATTAATCTCGACGTTCTAATTTATTGACGGTCAGTCGTATAGTTTCTTATTATGTAGCTGTGATTTAAAGGCTGTCTGTTTCAGAGACGTGGCATATGTTAATTTTTGGTCCAGAGTTCACAGAAACCAATTTGTACTCTTGGGTTGGCTAATTGGTTACGCACAGGCTACACAGAAATGTTCAGAAAGCTTTTGCTGTCAGACGCTGCGTGGCTGCTGCAACTGACCCCGGTTCTGTTAGTGTAACACCGACCAGATTACTTGCTACTTATTGGCGTCGGGTGAAGAGGCAACCTGGTTAGAGGAAAAGCACTGTGCACGCACCACGAATCTTTTTCTGTCAGTTTCAAATATGTCCACAGCGACTGAATCTATGAATGCACCGCAAACAAAGTTTATGTTTTTGGGAGCGGTATAACGCCTCCTAGCCCTTCCGAAGTGAGCCTAGCAGCGACCACGGCGCGCCGACTGCAGCTGTGCACAGTGTGAAAGTTCAGCTAGCAACTTGATCGTCGTTGTTACGTACGGTGGCTGTGTTCGGATTGTGGCTGTTTTTATCAATAGCTCCGTTATGATCACGTACAAACTCCCAAGAAATGATGCTCCGAGCCCTCGTACGACGGAATTACAGTTTGTCAAGTTGAGTGCAGTAAATCAACATTACAGGTGTTGGCATGATACACAGCATAGTGAACTGTAACCTTCTTTAACCCTTTAAAGACGAAGCGTATGTGTTTTATATAAGGACTCAGTGCGTACCGCGCTGTAAACACTCTCCCCTTCGGTTATAAAAACCAGTCTCTTAATGTTTTATAAGGCAAAAGTTGCTGCTTGTTCCGAGATCCATACAAAACACATAAACGCAATGTGGGCACCACGTAGAATTTTTAAATGTTAAACCTGGTCGTATGTAAAGTTACCGCTAGGCTTTAAAAGTTTAATCTCCAGCGCTATAAATTAATCACCAGGTACGTCCGCGTGATGTTGATTCCCTACAGAATATTTATATTTTACGTAATTGTCTGGGATACATTTGTTATAAGCGACGTTTCGGGAGTTGGCTTTTCTCCCGTCTTCATCTGCTTGGTTGTAATTTCGGTGACATTTTTATTCTTTTCATTAGTAACAACGATTTCATCGAAACTGAAGCGTTGTCCTGTCCAGTGTTTAAAAACTGCTGGGTCTTCGAACATTTGAAAGGATGTCGATGAAATATAGCAATGCACGTCTATGGTAAGAATTGTGACAGGACTTTACTTCTGATTCTTATTTGTTCGGTGTAACCTCTCTTTTTATGAAACACAGACCTGATTGATAATGAATGCGTAACATTTACACTAGAGGCTGTGTATGATTGATGAACAAAGTGTGTATGTTATTCATTCATTCATTCATTCACAAAGGACATAATCCCTTGAGTGCCATGCAAGGCATTGACGATCAGACGGGTTCGACACCTACACACTGCTACGTATGAGAAACTGAGTGTGTCACAGATGGCGTCAATGCTCAGATGGCTTCGACATGTACATACTTTCACCTATAATAAACTATTAAGTTTCTAACACTTGGCGTTAAAAGTCAGACGGCCTCGACCTGTATATGTTCATCTATAAGTCCATTCCGTTTTAATTTTCAGTTGGCAATGCAAAGGGACGTTACATTTTAGAGTTTTTATTCCCAAACATTTTTTATGAGATGTACCTTAAAAAAAAGGAACGCACAAAATAATTTCTTGCTCTTTGCAATATGGTGTGCTTAACCTTTTAAAGCCTAGCGGTAACTTTACTTACGACGAGGTTTAACATTAAAAAATTGTACGTGGTGCCCACATTGCGTTTATGTGTTTTGTACGGATCTCAGAACAAACAGCAACTTCTGCCTTATAAAACATTAAGAGACTGGTTTTTATAACCGAAGTTTAGAGCGTTTATAGCGCGGTACGCACTGAGTCCTTACATAAAACAGATACACTTCGTATTTAAAGGGTTAATATGATTAGACTTGTAGCAGTAGATTTGCCCTTGGAAAAATTAATATCAATGCTCAATAAGGCAGGAACAATAGCATTATATATATGTATTATGTAGAATGATTGTAACACTTCTCCGCGCTCTGATGATTACTGTGTATTCCGTTCATTAGGTTTATTTCTGTTCGCATGAATGAGAAATTGACTTAATCAATGAAGTCAGACTGTAATAAACTTTACGTAGCTGCAGGGGGAGAAACGTATGGATGCGGATTTGGGCCTATTGTTCAGACGGGCACGCGTGCCGGGGGGGGGGGGGGAGCGAGGGGAGAGGTGTGACTGTCCACGTAATAGAGACCTAGGAGCAGGCCGCAACTCTTTTTGTAATTTATGTGCGTCGGGTCAGGGGTGTACGTTTGTTGTTATTGTGCAGTACACATTGTTAATGTGAAACGTGGTTAAACGCGAAAGACATGAAGGTTAATGTGTGTTTGTGTATTGCGTCGAAAGATGTGGCATGCCTGTCAGCATTCTGTAAGAATCGTTGTTTACGCGGCAGGCCGAAGAGAGAACACACAAAAATGTTACGACATTTACAGTTATTTATGGAACCCGGAGTAACTCAGTCTGCGTAGTGACTAGGCTACAGGTTGGACGGTTCGGGGTTCGATTACCGGCAGGAGCAAGAGAATTGTTTTCTTCTACACTGCCGTCTGTAGCGGCCCTGGAGCCCAGTCACTTTCCTGTTCCAGGGGTACCGGAGTTCTTTCCCGGGGCTGAAGCTTCCAAGGCGTGAAGTTGACCACTCGCCTCAGTTTATTGCCGAGGTTAAGAATGAATGGAGCTATACCTTTACTCCCCTTATATGCCTTCGAGGAGTGCACAAATTTACCTTTACCTTTACCTTTACAGTAAATTAAGCACTGTAATGAGGCTGCTAGCGACTGGTGACTGTCTTTGCCCTGAGAATAAATATACGTCTTTTCGGTGATGTAATTCTTTTATGTACGCATAATTACAGTTTATTGCCCCTACATTGACGTTGTGTTAGGCAGCCTGCATATCATGCAGGCTGCCTAACACAAATATAGATTGATGAAGTGTGTGATAAGCCGGCGACGATAGATGTAAATAGAGATAAGGATAAATGTAGAGATAATGATAAATGTAAATAGAGATAACGATAAATGTAAAAAGAGATAACGATTGATGTAAAAAGAGATAACGATAGATGTAAATAGAGATAACGATAGATGTAAATAGAGATAACGATAGATGTAAATGGAGATAACGATAGATTTAAATGGAGATAACGATAGATGTAAATAGAGATAACGATAGATGTAAATGGAGATAACGATAGATGTAAATAGAGATAACGATAGATGTAAATAGAGATAACGATAGATGTTGAAACGCAGAGTTTGTGTTTCGGAAAGATCCCTTCGCTGTTGTTCTGTGCAGGTGATAACTGTATTCGAGAAATATTTAGTGCATGGCACAAGACATTCGCGAAGCTAAATATTTTTAACGCCTTCGGTCTGTTATCTTTCCTGTACTTTAACCTTTTAAAGCCTAGCGGTAACTTTACGTACCACCAGGTTTAACATTATAAAATTCTACGTGGTGCCCACATTGTGTTTATGTGTTTTGTACGGATCTCAGAACAAACAGCAACCTTTGCCTTGTAAAACATTCAGAGACTGGTTTTTATAACCGAGGTGGGGAGTGTTTACAGCGCGGTACGCACTGAGTCCTTATATAAAATAGATACACTTCGTCTTTAAAGGGCTAAATTCCTGAATAATTTCAAGACGAGCACTGATCTTGCTATTGTTTCAAGTGAGCCTCTCTGCGTCCTACGTAACACAAGCGCTGTCCGTATCATAGGAACAGAATTCTTATGTCCTAAACGGCTCGACGTTATGACAGATATAACTAGCTGGCATGTAAAGTATCTGTTTTTTGTACGATTTGAACCAAAATTGGAACGTTTCAATAAATTTTAAGAAAATTTTCGAATATAAAATTTCACGAAACCCCGTCATGTAGCACTCAAGTTACATTACATTTGACAGGGAGACAAAAAGAAGGTTTGTTTTGTTTTGCGTTTGGTTTGCCTGTGCACGTAAAAATAATGTTGTGCGACACCAGCTATGTTTGCAGTTTTATGGATTCGTTTGGTGACAAATTTACCAGATGCTATTATCTTAATTTTCCCGGTTCAGAGTGTGAACACGCATGTCATTTGGAGACGGGCGTCAGAGATGTATGGCAGATTGGCGATCCCTGTATTCAGTTTCATAGGCCTATCTCGTACAGTAAAGGAAATGGGAGGTTCTTGTGATGTATGATTGCATAGTCGTGTAAAATCAGCCTGCAGCTGTAGTTAAGGGAAAGGGTGAAACGAAAACGGGCCGAGGAAATATTTAAAAAAAAAGATTAAAAAATGTGTTTGATATATGAGTGGTTACATCAATTGCCTTGGTATTTGAGGTACTTCTTTTAAATGTAGGTCTCCCCAGGTGGGGGCGGAGAGGCCTGGGATCTTCTGGTGGGCGTCTCTTCAATGCCTTCTCATTCTGCGCTGCTGTGAGTTAGAATTACAGGTGTGAAATATTATCTATGTGTATCTTTTTATTTCGTAAGGCACCTTTTGTCCTCACATTAGGGATGTGTTATTGAAGTTTGTCCTTTGTTTATCCCTTTAAGGCGCGGAGGCTACAATATTCTCTTACACCCCAGTAACCTTAAAAGGTGCTAAAATTTGCCCGCAGTGTGTGCTTGTTTCATGATTACCAGCTGGTAGAGTCTTTATCTCCATGAATATCATTAACCGCCTGGCCTGTGTAATAGAAATTCAGTGTCTTCCTGTGATTTAGCAACTGACGTGTTTTATGTTATTTATAAAATTTTCAGCCCTAGAACAATAAACGTAGGACGCTACACTCAGAGGCTCGAAAAGAGGAACTGCTGACGATGTTGGATTGCAATAACGTTATTGGTCTGCTGCTTATTCAATTTGCTATGCAGTCCTTGGACGGCGTCCATCGCTACGTTTCTGGTTTGAGTATATAAATTAAGCGTAAGCAGATACCATAAAATAAAGTGGCCGGAGTTCTCGTACGACTGTTATTTTTCTTTAACGTTAGTTTTCTGAAGGAGAGGAGAGAGAGTGTGGTGCTGTACTGAATTTGTTTCTGATTCTATTGTGCTTCTAACTTAACCGTATCATAAACCTTTCGTTTCTCGTTTCATATTGTTACTCTATATTTGCCTGTCTGCTTATTTCTCTGTGAGACTGTGCTTCTGACGTACCTCCTGTCTTAGTTGTTGCTACGTTTGATAAGCAAATGCTTTGAAATGATTGTAAATTTACTAATGTATTTCACTGTGGGCCGATCCCAGTGGCCGCGCGGTCTAAGGCGTAGGTCTGCGGCCGAGCGCTTGCTAGGATCGTGGGTTTGAATCCCACCAGGGGCATGGATGTTTTGTCTTGTACGGTGTTTGTGTTGTCAGAGGTCTCTGCGACAGGCCGATCCCTCGTCCAGAGGAGTCGTACCGACTGTGGTGTGTGTCTGAGTGTGATCAAATGAAAACAAACAACCTCGACACCTACTGTGTGTAGGTAGAAGAGGGAAGGACTGCGAAACGATACTTAATTAATGATAATGTACAATAAAAAGGTCGAATTAAAAAGAAAGGTGGGCAAACACGGTAATCGTGAATGTCGCTAGGGTTTAGGGTTTTGCCACTTCGGTTTTCTTCAGTGAATAAATGTCTCTACTGAGATACCTGATTAGAATATGGACTGACCATCTAAGAATCTTGGTTCAACCCCCGACAGTGACAAACCTCATCTTCTCCAAAACGTTCACACTAATTCTGGGGTCCACCCAGCCTCCTATCCAGTGGGCATCATGGGCTCTTTCCCTGGGGGTAAAGCGACCCGGGCGTCAAGCTGTACTGCGACTGCACCCATATGCCTTCATGACACATGTATTCGAGCTTAAGATTGAGTGGATCTATACCGCTACTCCTTTCCATAAATGCTTTCACGGTCTTCGCAGAGGTAAACGTACTTGTTTGCATTGGGATAACTTGAAGTCAGTCACGACTGATGTTTGTGGAAGGGATGGTACACACCGTAAGACGTCCAGGACAGACGAAAATGAACTTAAAATGACATTGTCCATAAACAGCTCATGAATATAAGAACATTTGTGTAAATTTATATACGCTGTTTATATAAACAGTTTTTCTTGATCATTGTGTCAATGGATGAACATGACTTAAAAATAGTCCATGACCGCTTTATAAACAAACAATTAGCGTCTTCCCAATAGAAAAGACTTCGAAATGGGGATCTGTCCAGCTTCGTAGAAACGATCGTGTTACTAATCTAGCAAATATTTAAATAAACTTTCCCTGAAGCAGTGTAATCGTAACATCAATACAAATGTTTGTTGTAGTAGAGCTGGGATAGCTCAGTTGGTGTAGTGACTAGGCTGCTGGCTGAATAACTGAAGAATCGTAGTTGGATGCCCGGCAATAGTGAGATGTTCTTTGAAACGCCCAGAACAGGACTGAGATCCACCCAGCCTCCTATTTAAGTGATACTGGGGTCACTTACCCTTGCAGGAAGGCTGCCGAGGCGTAAAACTGATCAGTCTGAGATTTATTTTATCAACACCTGTACTCCGTTATAAATCTTTGCGTAGAATACAAGAGAGCTGGTCCTAACGTTTCGAAGGACCTTATTGGAATGTACTGCCGTCCGGTCGGAACGTCGGGAACCGCTGGCCGAACGGCACTGTGTTACGTCACAGAATAACTGTATTATCAGAAACACCGCTGTGAGAATCTAAAGCTTCGCATTCGGGTTTTCTCTTTAAATTCTGTTACGTATTTGCAAATTGGATAAGAAATAATCTATTATTATTATTATCATCATCATCCCCTTTATGCAGGGTATTCACACTTCTATACCTGAAACAAACCACGTTTCTAGGGTACACAGTGTCGCAGCTATTCTGCGCGTACTGTTAATGGTGCATATAGCGCTGTCTGCAATATTAAACCCGTTTGTGCTTCTACATTAGCACTTTCCGCAGTGTGTGTGCTGTGCCCAATATAGCTGTTTTCTGTAGTTCCTTGATATCGTGCTTTCCCGGTGTGCTGCTCAAGTATTTTCTTAAGGATTTTGAAATGGTTCCAGTTGCTCCTATTATTACTGGCGTCACCTTTGTTTTTACATTCCACATGCGCTCTATTCCTGTTATAAGGTCTTTATATTTTAGAATCTTCTCGGCTTCTCTGTTTATCACACTTCTGTCTCCCGGGATTGCTACGTCAATTAGCATACATGTTACTTTTTCATTATCCCGGATTATGATGTTTGGTTCGTTGTTTGGGATGGTTATTATTATTATTGCTTTTATTGTAGGGGCCGCGGTGGCGCAGTTGGTTGAGGCACTGCGCTACAAACCGGCAGGTCGCGGGTTCGATTCCCGATGGTGTCAGTCGATTTTTCATTGGCATAATCCTGTCGGTCGCACTATGGCCCTGGGGTCGACTCAGCCTCTAACAGAAATGAGTACCAGGAATATTTCCTGGGGGGGTAAACGCGGCCGGTGCGTAGGGCTGACAACCTTACCGCCTTCATGCGCCGATTGTCTAGAAATCTGGGAGCCTCAACCTCCTGGAACCCTAAGGACCTGTCCAGGCCTGTAATGGGACTGCTTTACCTTTTTTTTTATTGCTTTTATTGTAAATGCTTGCCTGTAACTAGCTTTGCTTTTGCTGTTGTCAGAGCGTAACAAATTGAACTGAGTTTGCTTATTACTTACTAGGACGCTTCATCAGGACGAGTGGACATTTTGGTTCGTATGCGGATGACCTGTCAGCCTCATTCAGTTCTACTAAACTGCAGACGTCCTAATAAGCACATCAGCACCCTGCCCGGGACTAATATTGTCCGTTATTCCCCTAAGGCTTGAGAATTTGTGGCGTGTGTGTGTACACTTTGAATACTGTTTGGGCAGTTTTAATGTGAAACTTAGTTCTTAAGATTACATGTTCTCCCTTCACGTGATTCCAAAGAGCGCGTTTCCGAAGATCCCCAAACTCCGCTTTCCCCTTCATTCCAATAATTCATTTCGGATAAACTCAGCAATTATAAAGTAGAATTAGAATGAGCTTGTACTTTCTCCCTTCCTGATGTTTGGTTTCATCACTTGGGTCTGAACGTCCTTCGTCGAGCCCTCCCAACAAATTATACGTACCGTGTGGATCACAAATTCACAGAATGTAATGGCGTAACAGTAACAGGGCAGTCTTACTTTGATTCTTAAATTTATATGTAGTACATTACATTTCACTGTTTACCATAGGTGCTACAAAGTTTGACATTCAAAATGTCTGCATATTTCTGTGCAACGTACGGGTGTTCATTTTGTTTTGAGAAAAAAATACCGATTGTTTTCCTAAAGTAGGTTAAGCAACTGGTTTCTGTAACACAGAAGCATATTGTTCTGTGTGAGTAGGGAGTGAATAATTTAATGTCTTTTGTGTTAGTATTTTCTTCTTATGGTTGAACAGTGAACTGTAAATGTACGCGGTCTCATTTTGATACGAGTAGCATTATTCCCTTACCGTCATCTGTAAAGGCTGTGTGCATGCATATATATATATATATATATATATATGTGTGTGTGTGTGTGTGTGTGTGTGTGTGTGTGTGTGTGTGTGTGTGTGTGTGTGTGTGTGTGTGTGTGTGCGACTCAAACACTGCAGTTAGTGGTGGCATTGCCATATACATATAAAATCGTGCCTCTGTGAACTGTGAAATGTTTGATTACGTAACTCAGTAATGAAATTTCCATCGAAAGCTGCACATTGCTCCCTAGGAGTCTTGCAGACTTCGAAGCAACCGGTAAAAACGTTGTGTGGGATTGTTTTGAGTAGTCCTGTGTCTCTTGCATACATGTCACGTAAATTTGACAGTTTCTGTGAAGTTTCTGTTTCATTTTAACGTACATTCTTCGCTCAGTTTGTTAACAGTCATAATTGCCACAACTTTTAATGGGAAAGAAAAATATTATCTAGACACTACGTCAACGAAACTGGGCCATGTTTGGCGCACTGCTGGGGGAAGTTTCAGCGATAGCTCATATATTTTCCCTTGGTGGTCGCAGGTTCGTTGTGTCTCGTAGGTTGTGACATTTCTTGCACTGGATATTAAAATGATTGCACCTCAGCGTATCGGCAAAAAGAATTACCGACAGGACCCTCAGCAGATGGAGTGGCTGCCGTACTTTGAACCAGTGCCCGGAATCCGGTAGCTGCAAACGGGATGCACAGTGAAAGGCTGAGTCGGCGCTATACGGTCCTGAGTTGCAGAAAAACTAATTAACTAACTTACGATTACAAATCAGAAAGTGGTGTTAATATTAAATTATAAGAGGCGTAGGCCAGTGCTAAACAATATATATGTCAGTAATTATGTGTGGTGGTAATGCATTCGAATAAATAACATTTTATACAAAATGTAAGTGCGTATGAAAATGAGCTACAATTTCAAACGAAATTACGTTACGTTAAGTGAAACTGTGGACCTCCATAATTATTAGGTTGGATGTTCATCCAGTTCTTGGGATGGGATGTTAGGATTAAGAAGGGGGTGCAGGGGGTGAGGAAGCCTTCGTAACGACCTTCGAAAATACGACGTAGCCCTATTATGAACTTGTTTTGTGGTGACCTATCCTCCACTCTAATTTTCCGTGGGTACGTAATTGTCTAAGGAACTCAAATATAATTTAATCACAGCGCTAACAAACAGGAAGGTATAACAGGCACTAAGGAATTATTGTCTTATGCAGTAAAACTTTTGGCATATATACATATTTTTCAGAGCTGGTACCGTTTTTGTGTTGCAAGAGAAAGTATGAAATCAAAACTGACAGTGCGAGCAGTGGATGTCAGAACAGCAGGCTTAACATGCTAATGCCACACCACCTTCGAACGAACTCTGATGGTGGTTATTCATTTCAGTTCAATTCGTTATTTGTTTTCGTGTTGAAGTAATTAGCCTATTGGGCAATTACAGAGACAACACAAGTACAAAGAGATTAACAATAAACGTGATCAAGGCAAAAGCAAAAGCAAGGCAAAAAAGAAAATGAAGCGAAGCAGCAGCAGCAGCAACAACAACAACAACAACAACAACAATGTTATTTATTTTTTATTTATATGCTCAGTAAACAGCTTGATGTGCAATTACTAAATCTATACCAATACACAACAACAACAACAACAACAACAACAACAATACATAATGCATACTGACTGATGTGGCAATACCAGCGGACAGAACTGTCATGCGAAAGGAAGCAGAAAAGAAAGTACCAGAATGTATGTACTGAGATACAATGAATGTGGAACATGAAATGTGTGATTATGCCGGTAATAATGGAACCCACCGGGATAGTAACAGAAGGTTTAAAGAAAAATTTGGAAGCCATACCAGGAAAACATTCAATACATTCACTACAACAGACCGCTGTACTTGGAACATCGCGCATAATACGGCAAGTACTGCAGTCTGAAACTTGAAACCTGAGCGGGGGGGATCGCCGCTGGTTCAAGAGAAGTACCGGGAAGAAATGGCCTGTGGCAAGAGACAACAAAATAATAATAATAATAATAATAATAATAATGAACTCGAAACACTGTAACAAATATCTGATTTATTTTATGCGCTGTCAGGTCTATATTTACCTTAACTGACCACAACGATATTGAAATTTAATACGTAAACCAGAAGCTTCAAATAACACTCAAAACTGGATGAAAACGATTTGGACGTTTAGAACTACAAGAATAATGAGTGTTAATGCGTGACCACGAAACGTAGAACTGGAAGATTTTATAGCCTGGTAGGTGGATACCGACGGTTCAGGATGTAATTTGCTGCTTTCATATTGATGGCAGAATATATGAAAGATGGGGGCAAAACTTTACTCTGAAAGAGTACAGACTAGAAATGATGGCTCTTAAAGGTCACTGTCGATTATTATTGCTTGCACTACCAGAGGTGAGGGTCTCGCAGCCGTGTTGTTGAAGGTGCAAGTCTTCAGGAGTCCTTTGGTCAGTGGTTCCGGACGTTTCGAGAGATAGTCCTGCCTTTATCTCCACGGTTAACAAGAAGAGCTTGGCTATTATTATTGGACAGATTAAATTGGAACTGAATTTTACATTCAGCCTCATTTAGATAGGTGCATAAGGCTGACAACCTTACAATATTCCTGTGCCGATTGTCTGAAAATTCTGGCAGCCTGAACTTCTTGGAACCTTAAGGGCCTGTCCAGGCCTGTGTAGGGATAGCTTTGCCTTTACCTTTACCAAATTTAGATAAATTTTGGTCTTCAGATTGTAAGTTCTCTTTTGTATCTCATATTTCAGTAAGCAAGCATCCAAATACAATGGAGTACAAGAGGCCGTACCTTCTGTTCTGTTCTGTTTTTTATTCTGTTCTCTTCAGCTCTATTCTATTATGCTGTACTCAGTTCTATTCTATTCTATTCTATTCTATTCTATTCTATTCTATTCTATTCTATTCTATTCTATTCTATTCTGTAGTATGCTGTTCTGTTCTATTCGATTGTGTTTTTTATATTGTACTCAGCTGTATCCTATTCCGTCCTGTGCAGTGCTGTTCTGTTGTGTTCTATTTTGTTCTGTTCTGTGTTATCCTATTCCTTACGAATATATGCTCAAATATTTAGGTCTTTTCTGCGCAGCGCTGCTTGTTGAATTAGCTGAAGGGCTGCAGTTACCGTGCTTACAGCTTTAAGCTGCGTGTGTGTTTGTGCTTCATGTGCGTGTAAACTTCCGTGGGGTGTAATTTGATACGATCACGTTTGCGTAATATTCCAGAGATGTAAAATTTTCAACAGTAATCGAGATACTACCAAATTAATTAAAAATAATTCTTAAAATAAATATGTAATCGGACTTGTCTACATTTAATGTCAGTAACTGTCTCGTATTAAATATTCATTATATTTGTATTGGGAAGCCTGTCACTGAACCCGTTTAAATACGCCATTTGCAATTTTCTTCTGATGTACGTGTATCGCAACTTTCCTCAATTTACGTTGACACACATCAGCGTGCCTGATCATTTCTTCAAGAATAGTTCACGTTGTCTCCTCCCAAATCCCAGCGTTTCTTCCATCACTGATTTCAATGCCACATCACTGTGCATTTCACGCAGCGTCAGTACATATCCTAACAGTCAGTCGTATGATATTTCGCTTTAACGCCAAATGCTTTCGGGTACCAAAATCTTCCGAAGTTCGCCTACACAGCACCTGCGTTCTGTTGAGGGTGTGTTACACTGTTTCGCACGAGACAAAAGACGGCTGGAGAACAAATTTACCGTCGGAATCAGGGTCTAGAAAAGTGACATGGCACTCACTAAAAAGGTAACATTGCTTTCAGTTTGTTTGGTAATGACCGATATTGCGTAAACTTAAATGGTGGACGTATTGAAACGAGGATTTAGAGATTGTACGAGTTGTTAAAGTAACATGAGGTTATTACTTGTATCGTCCGGATAGCTCAGTCAGTATAGTGACTAGGCAACGGGATGGGTTTCGGAGGAATCATTGGTTGATTTACTTCCCAGTCAAGATGCTTTTCTCTTCTCCAAAACGCCTAGACCGTCTCAGGGGCTCACCTAGCTTTCTATTCAATGAGGCACCGGGTGCTCTTTCCCGGGGGTAAATCGGCGGGGGCGTGAGCCTGACCGCTTACCTCTATCTAGTGCAGAGATTATGAATGAGAGGAGCTGTACTTTTACTCCCCCTTGCGCATTCATGGCAAGCACAGACACCTTTTATTTTACTTTGCCATGCCGAGCTCGTGGTCTTGGAGTAAGTAGCTCTCCGTCCGTCCTTGGCTGTCTCCACTTGAAGTAGCTCTCCGTCCTTGGCTGTCTCCACTTGGAGTAGCTCTCCGTCCTTGGCTGTCTCCACTTGGAGTAAGTAGCTCTCTGTCCTTGGCTGTCTCTACTTGGAGTAAGTAGCTCTCCGTCCTTGGCTGTCTCCACTTGGAGTCCTGGATAGACTACGAAGGATTCTTCCTACGTCTGCCATTCCCTCTTCGCTGACGAAGTCAAACCCTAGTGGCACGAACCGCTGTACAATCCCTCAATGACGCTGCCCAGGACGGAGGGAATTCTTAATTCCTAGCATCCTAAAATGCATTCAGGAACGTACTGTGCACCGAGGCCCTAGCATATGAAAAATCAAAGGTCCGTGCAGTGCACCGGCCAGCAGTGAAGGGTTGAGTTGTAATTTCCCCTTTGTAATAATGTTACCGAGCGCAATAGCAAACCGCTTGTTCAGCGTAAATTGCATCTATCCTGTCGGGCGGGAGGGGGCAGAGTGGTCAAAGACCGTACCTGCAGGAAGAGGAAGACATTTTCTGAAAATCTGGTAACCAGGTGAATATTTTGGTCACGAGGAGAAAACAAATCATCATTTTGTAGCACCGTATGTTTCGCTATCGTTTGGCGCTGAAGGGTACCTCTTTCCTGTTCTACTCTTTGTTCTAGACACGTGCAGGACAGACATAAATTAATGAGGTAAATCGGATTAAAAGTGATTAATTGCTATGAGTTATAAATTATGTTTTCTTAGCTTCTTTGAATGTGAGTCGCAATTTCATCAGCACCACACGTGGACGGTTTTGACAGCCACAAATCCAACAGCGAACTCTCAAAGCTGAGCGATGACCGAATTGTCAAGCCATTGCATGAAACTATAAACCCAGCAGTACACCGACACATGCGAAACCTCACTACTTCTTACCAGGGCTGTGGAGTCGGTACACAAAACTTCCGACTCCGACTCCACGATTTTTAAAACTTCCGACTCCGACTCCTTCATAAAAGCTCAGTATGTATTAATAACGGTAAACCTGTAAGACATTTCATCGCCACCACGTGAATCATCAGGCTAATTTTTTGACTTATAACCTATATTTAAGTATAAGTCTAATGGTTACTGTAGCTATCAGGGCTCTGGAGTTGGAGTATCTAGTTAAGATTTTAGACTGACGTCGGAGTCGGAGTCGGTACATTTTTACCGACTCCGACTCGGGGGTGGAGTCGGTACATTTTTATCGACTCCGACTCCACCTAAAAATTCCTTCCAACTCCGAGTCCACCTAAAATTCCTTCCGACTCCGACTCCACCTAAAATTCCTTCCCGACACCGACTTCACTTAAAAATGCCTTCCGACTCCGACTCCACCTAAAAATTCCTTCCGACTCCGACTCCACAGCCCTGCGTCTTACTATTAAATAACTCATATTTAACGCTTTAACATTCACTGTTTTGTGCATCCCTAATTCACACAATCTGAGGGCAAAACAACGTACCCCCTTTGGTTGCCACGTGGGCGGTGAGTTTCTATTAGCCAGAATATGTTTTTCCCACGGTAACTATATCCGTCGCTGGGAAATTCACCCGATACTAATACTAAATACCACGAGTTGTTAAGATGAATGTGTAAGTTATGTTAGTGAAGCTATAAATAATTCTAGGTCTGAGAACACTTTAGACTGTATTCTGTTGCGCCTGATAACATGTATTCGGGTTTTTATAAGCTAAAAGAAACCCCCCAGTGTTATGCTAGTCGTCTAAAAGAGTGGTCATTGTTGTATTGCTACATATGCGGCACGTAATTTTAAACAGCCTCAGAGATGGGAATGTTAATTTCTAGAACATATATTCGTTTATAATCAGGGGGCAGACGAAAAATGGCAAGCACTTTGTGAATCCATACAAAAATGTCCTTGAATTCATGATGGTAATTTTTATCTCACTGTTCACCTCATTACTGTTATTTGTGGAATACAAAATTACTGCTGTGTTTTGCTGGAAATTAATTATGGTGGGTCGAATATTGCACTATTTTCCTCAAGGGTCGATAGGAGTTTCGAGAATAGGGTGCTGAGGAGGATATTTGGGCCTAAGAGGGACAAGGCGACAGGGGAGTGGAGAAGACTACATAACGAGGAACTTAATGGCCTGTACTCATCACCAAATATTATTCGGGTAATCAAATCGAGAAGAATGAGATGGGCGGGTATGTAGTACGTATGGGGAAAAGAGACGTGCATACAGGATTTTGGTGGGGAGACCTGAGGGAAGGCGACCACTTGGGAGACCCAGGTTTAGATGGGAGGATAATATTAAAATGGATATTCAAGAAGTGGGATGGGGTCATGGACTGGATTGAGGTGGCTCAGGATAGGAACAAGTGGAGGGCTCTTGTGAATGCGGTAATGAACCTCCGGGTTCCATAAAATGCTGGGAATTTCTTGACTAGCTGAGAAACGGTTAGCTTGTCAAGAAAGCCTCTGCTCCGTGGAGTTAGTTAGTTAGTTAGTTAGTTAGTTAGTTAGTTAGTTAGTTGATATGAGTTCGAAGACGTGGCTGCCGTTCTTGCTTTATACTCTAAAAGTCCTGGGTTCAATTTTTTCAGATGCAGGTGTTTGGATTATTGTTTTTACTTCTACCCAATCTTGTTTCAGGCTCTCAGTGGCTTCCTCATGATGATGACACAAAACGGCAAGCTGCTGTACATCTCTGACAACGCGGCTGAGTACCTGGGTCACTCCATGGTGAGTACAAGCGAATGTTTGCATGTAGGTGCTATGTATCGCGTGCGTTCGGCAAGGAAGCAAATTCACATTCATTGTGTGCGCGCAACGTTTTCTTTCAGCAATAATAATATGTCATTTTTATGTGACGTTTCCACGCTGGGCGACGTCTAAATGTCAGACACGCTCGCCGCTTTGCGTTTTGCCAGGAATAAGCTAAAAATGCGGAAGTACGGAGCAGGAATTAAGATTTCCGTTTATTTACATACAGACAGTTTATACATAAAACTAATAAGGAAAGGGGGAGGAGTCTTTTTGAATATGTCGTAACTGAAAGACAGTTTTAAAAACATAAGGTATTTTCGGACTTTTAATTTACTTCTAGTGTTTAGCTGTTCAGTAAAGGCAAGGGTTTCTTCTCTAAGTCAGCGACTTTTAAATTCTGTCTGGAAATAATCGGCTCTGTGGAATTTGTTGTAAGCTGGACGTGTTTGCAAGAACGAAACCTGTCGTTTTTACATCATTTTGAAGCATGTGGAGTGATCTGAGCACGACAGAGCTATAGTTGACATATAAAGATGTGTTTATCTGTAAGTTACGGAACCAGACACAACGTACTGGAAATGTAATTTATGTTCTGTTTATCGGCTCATATAAACCGTTAAGTTCTGTGTCTATACTCACATAATCAGAGTTGCAAGAGATGAAATAAATGCGAAGTAGAGGCCCGTATACGAGTATATGGTTACTGAAGTCAGAACTTGGCAACGAAAACACACGGAATGTGGCCAGCTGTAATTGTGATGCTTTGCAAAGACTGTAAATCATGAGTAATTCATTTCCCTATTATTAATGTGCTCGTACCACAGCAATAATAATAATAATAATAATAATAATACTTTTTGTTTATTTATATTTGACTCAACAGCCTAATTGTCATATACAAAGACACAAGTAGAAGGAGATAACAAACAAACAAATGAAGACGAGCAAACGCAAAACAAAAAAAACGTAGGTTTGCAGTTCAGTTCAATTTAAAATCATAGTTAAAAAGAAAAGCGAGGGAACGGATCATGAAATTGCATAATTATAACAAATTCGTTAGTACCCATTAAATTAATTCCTTAGGGCTAATAACAGTTCAGTGATGATGATGATGATGATTTAATCATCATCGTCCGATGATGATGATGATGATGATAGTACAATCATCATCATTGTCGCTGCCAATATGCTATCTCATCTACCCTCAAAAGCAACGTTGCAGGAAAAATACAAAGCACAGCCAAAGAAAGAAGAGAATCCGCATGCCCACTGAATTGTATTATCATCACTGGATCTCCAGTAATGGAGCAGACGCCCGAAGTGCGGTCTCCAGCACTCGTTTCATATACACAACGTACTCCATGTTCTAAATCTGTTTTATTCATAACAGCAGTTGCCATTTTGCGACTTTCTATCCTATACTAGACATTCACGACTGTGAATACATTTAATAGATATGGTTCTGTTGTAATCCTTTTTGAAAGTTCTCTATTGAATAAACTGCATAAGGTTCAACAAACGACTTAATATTTTTTAAACCAGGTCATTTACTGTCGGCTGAGCATAAAAGTATTCGTCTTCAGAACTACCTTAACGTGTGGAAGGGGTGAAGGCTTTATTCTGTTATGTGGACTCGTAAGGCAAAAGATGACGCGTGGAACTGAATGCGATGACGACCGAGTCGTTTTGATGAATAGAATTGGAGCTAGGATTTACGTATTGCAGTATTGAGTATGTTCATCGGAGCGTAGGCGATTGAATATAATTGATGGAAGATGGAGTCTTTTAGATAATACAGGCTTGTAAAATTAAATAATGTCGTAAGTGTTTCTGGATACAAAGTGAAACATCTTGTTTTCACTGCAGTTTGTAAACATAACCTCGCAAGATTCATACCGTTCAGATGTCCGTTTAATTTTAGTTCCAAATTGTACCGCGAGATTTCGTTTGTTGCATTGTACTTCCGTTTATTGTTGTAAATGATCAAAGACATGCGAATGTTTCTGGCGTTTAGAGCGTTCTTATACTAACAGTGTTGATGTATTGAGAGCAATCTGGATTATAAAAAAATATGGCCGTCCCAACGCTGTAAGAAACATGTTAACTTGTTAGGTCATGTTATAGGTACTAACTGACAGGCCGGCTCTTCAGGAATTCATTGGACTGCATGGTTCGCTTTAAGACGTTCGGAGATACAGTTTCCTTCGACAGTCGGTTCAAGGTAACAGGATGTGGTGTGTGGCAGCATTCAGTGCGCCGTCTATGGAGTCCGTCTCGCATTTATTCCACCTTTTTAGTTGCCTTGCAGAAACAACACTGAAAGGCAACGTGTTTAGGCAATTGTA
Organism: Coptotermes formosanus; assembly: GCA_013340265.1. NCBI lineage: Eukaryota > Metazoa > Arthropoda > Insecta > Blattodea > Rhinotermitidae > Coptotermes > Coptotermes formosanus. The sequence continues at coordinate 1,834,347 of BLKM01001502.1, forward strand.
TTATTCGGTATTAAGGAAAGATGTACGGTTTTGGCTGTAGTCTTTCACTGGTTGTTTGAACAAAGTACCTCCATATTTCGATGCCGTATCTCCCTCTGTATAACTGAGCAAAGCGAAAATTCTTAAGCCCGGATTATTTCCATAGACTGAATGTTAAAATATTTTTTACTTTTCTGAGCTGGCTTTCTTATTGCTAAACTCTGTTACTTTTGTCGTCGTAGAATATCTATTTGCCTGCTAAGTCACGTCGAAATGTCTTCTGGAAAGGTTTGTCTGCCATCACAGTATGCATTTTGCATGTACTAAGGGCGTAAGGCTTAAAAACCAACGTAGACTGAGAGTATTTTAGGATACAATGCTGAGAATATTATTTGGAGCTAAGAGGGAGGAAGTGACAAATGGAAAACGCTACGCAGTAAGGCTTCATAGCACTTTCTGTCGACCGCGTGTGACTCTGTCCGTGTGGCACTGAGTCTAGCGGGTAGTTGAAATGTTTCAAGTAGACAATTCGGCTTGATATGATGTCTGATTTTGTCATAAGCTGGTATAATGTAACAAAGATCTATGGGCGAAATTGCCGATTAAAATGCGCTGTTGAAATTAAGTGGTAAGAATCGTAATAAATGACAGTTTGAAAAAGGAAACGTCGTACTTTCGAGTGTCTGAAGACAGGAATTTGTCTCAGTTGTAAAAAATCAGTTCCGACGGACGCAGAACTCGGCATGTCTCCATTACGAAGACCGGTCGGTCCACGGTATCATGGAGATAATAGATGTTTGTGATGATAACCTGATAAAACACACAAATGCATCTACAATTACAATAAAATTAACATCACCATATCGTCATTTTTATGCTTATCAACTTTTTGTCTATTTTGGAGTTCTAACATTGTAAACATTGCTGTACGGGCAGTGGAATGCCTAGATTAACCCTTTAAAGACGAAGCGTATCTGTTTTATATAAGGACTCAGTGCGTACCGCGCTGTAAACACTCTCCACTTCGGTTATAAAAACCAGTCTCTTAATGTGTTATAAGGCAAAATTTGCTGTTTATTCTGAGATCCGTACAAAACACATAAACGCAATGTGGGCACCACGTAGAATTTTTTAATGTTAAACCTGGTGTTATGTAAAGTTACCGCTAGGCTTTAAAAGGTTAACGTGTTGAGCTTGTACTCCTTTGTTGTAAAGCTCCCTGAGGATGGCACCCCGGTGCCGAAACAGTAAGAGTTTAATACTTGTTATGCATTGTATTGTATTAAGTTCATTTTTGCTGATGTATTAATTGTAAGAATACGCACGGCAGGAGTAACATAAAAGACTATCCGACTGGCCGCGCGGTCTGCGGCCGTGCGATTAGTGGGATTGCGGGTTCGAATACCGCCGCGTTGCATGAATGTCTGTCTATTGAGAGTGTTGTGTGTTGTCAGGTAGAGGTCTCTGCGTCGGGCTGATCGCCCCTCCGGAGGAGTCATATCAAGTGTGGTGTGTCTGAATGTGATCGTGAAGCGTCGATAATGAGGAGGCCCTGGCCCACTGGGGGATGTTGCGCCAAGCAAAAAAAAAAAAAGATCACTATAAAATTAGCTTCATAATGTCTGTCTGTCTGTGTGTGTGTGTGTCTCTCTTTGTCCGTCCGTCCGCATGAAGCATGTTGGCTGTCACTCGACGGACTTTCATAAAATTCTATATTTCAATGTTTTTCGAAAATCTGTCGAGAGAATCCGGGTTTCATTAAAATCTGACAAGAATAACGGGCACTTTACATGAAGACCGGTGTACATTTATGATAACATCTCTCTGAATTCTTCTTATAATGAGAAATGCTTCAGACAAAAGTTGCGGAGAAAATCAAAACACACATTTTGTGTTCAATAACTTTTTCTCGAAAATCATGTCGTTTATGAGATAATGTGGAAAATGTGGTAGATCCAGACAGGCCACAGATGACAATATAATACGGCGCATGCTCTTTGCATGCCGGATAACTAAGGCTACAGACACACACTCAGAATACGTAATAGTCTTTTTATTGCTTTTCCACGGCAACAGTGGTTACGCGAACGCGCCTCGGTATTACGTTGTACGTACATTGCGTGCCTTGTTTTAATTTTTCGTCAAATTCGGTCAGCTTTTCTGTTCACTTTTTATATTATTAACTCAAAAATAAGCACAAAGCAAATGCAGTACTGATGATAGAAATAATGAATTCAACTTTCATTATAAAAGCTCGTGGTACACACCACCTGGAAGATATTAGGCTATAAAAGGGGGAAGTAACAACATAGATTTCACATAAATTAGTTTTCAACTTATGAACCACCTGTCGCTGGGATCATAAGGCACAGTGCTGTAGTGACTGCAATGGTGATGACTCTTCGCGTTGACAAGAACAAAAAGCCGGACTGCCATCCTGCACCAGATAGAAAGTAATGCGTAGGCTATTGAAAAGATGAAACCACATAAATCACTCCTATGACCAAGATCGTTGTTGTCAACTGGAATAAGATTAACTGTAACCGTATTAGAAGCGTCAGAAAGAGAAGGATAAAGAGAAGGGAATAAGAATCGAAACCGGAAATACCTTCTTTGTTGTACAGTCAAAGGCTAGTTAGAGAAATTTAAATAGCAAAGTGGAAGGAATGGAGTGGATTAAGATGTAGCAGCATGCAAAGTTGTACGACGCAGGAATTCGCCAAGTAATGCCGCCATCTCGGTACAGAAATCAGCCAATCAGAGTCCACAAAGCGTGTCACGTTAGAGATGTCTCAAACGTCCGATCTTGCACGGTGTAAGAACGCCTGTCCTGCCAGTATGCAGGTTCATACACAGGCATTATGTGCTTCGTGTCGCAGTTCTTCCCATTGTATTCTAAACATACATAAGCGCTGGTTCATTTTCAGGATTTGTGGTTAGGAAATCACTATTGCGAAAATGTAAGCATTGTGTATTATATTTACTCTACATTCAAACCGGAATAGGGTGTTTAGAATTGAATTTCATGATTTGCCTTATTCATACGAAATGTACAAAGTAAACGCATGAAAGTAACGGCAAATCCGTACGTTTGCATGTTTTATTTCACACAAAACTACTTGACGCATATTTAGTTTAGCATTTGGTGGTATTTATACCACATATTTTCAGGAAAATAGGGATTTGGTTTGTGCTGGTCGAATATAAGCCATAGTTTACATGACGCTTAAATCTGTTTCCTCAACAACGGATGATTCTACAAAACCTTAAACATTAGGTAAGTATACAGTTTGAACCAATTAACGCTGCACGCGCTTGTGGAACACATTAATATTCTGTATTACACGATTGTAATATAACTTCCTCATTTTTAAATTTGGCTTTGGGGGTGACTTCGTGCAACTCTCGGAAATGCTTGACAGTTGGCGAAAAGATTAGTAAGTCTTGTCCAGAAATTTCAGATGCAGCGCGGCCGGTACTTCCTGTAAGGTTGGCCTCAGTGTGTTACTTTATAAACGTTGTCTTTGAAACTTCCCCCTAGATAATCATCATTTGACGTCGGATCCGGTGATCAGGCGGGCCACAAATGACGAAGGGGCTTCCAAAATGTCACGTAAGGCGGAGATTGAACTGTCGGCTGTATGTGCTGTTGCACCGTGTTGCTGTAGGGACCCGTATCCATTCTCATCATTAATTAAACTTTAATAATTGATGCGACAATCTGTCCAGTGTACTTATGTTTCGGAATTTATGTTATCCGAGAAGAATACAGGTCCGATAATTATTGTCGCACTGACAGCACACCACGCTCCAACTTTGTCTCGCAGTGGCACATCGTGTGTTAGCCTGCAATTATCTGTGGACCAGTGACTGTTTTTTGAGTGTTTACATTGCCGTTCAGTGAACAGAAGTTAAGGCTGTCGTTCTGCACACAGTGAAGGCGTGTGGGGATTGGAGGTACGGCGCTACTTAATCTCAACCTGAGTGGTCGGAGAAACAGTTGTGACACGATGGCTGATAATACAGGAACGGACTGACGTCAACAGCCAATAGAAAAGCTCTTCTCAGGACATGAAAATGCCTCATTTTTGCGGGGACTGTGTGGAAAAGTAGAGGGATAGCAGTGCAATTAAATGTGAACTCCACTTGTCAAAGTTGCGAATACAGAACCCAAATGTAGGTGCACTGTAAACATATTTTCTGAACATCAGTCCATTCAATATCTTGAGGAATTTCAGATACATAAAATGTAGATTTTGCCTTCAGGAACTTAGCATGACGTAGCATTGGGATAATATCCTTCCATAGTACCAGCCGGTTCCATTCGATGTCAACCTCAGCACTATATGCTGAGGGAAAGGTAAATTTGCCTCGGTGCTTAAACACGGAGCGTTAAAGGCATGATAGGGTATAGGACGAGAAGGTCCTTGCGTTCGGCACAATATGAAGTAGAGACAAGGGCTCATCCATTCTCTCTCTTGTACCACCGCCAAGGGAACCATTGGGATTCACAGATTTTCTTGACGTAGTGGCGAAAGAAATTTATTTATTATGACACCGTCTAGTTGAGTAGAATATGCAAACGTTTCGAGAAACCTGCCGCCTGCAGATTCTGGCTTGAAGATGGTCTCAGCAGGCTTCTGGGAAACGCCTGTATCTATGCATTGAACTGTGCGGCGTTACGTTGAATCTTCATAGCCATGAGATCCTCAAACATCACGCAAGATAACTTTCTGCATATCTGGAGCTGAAACTTGGTTTTCCATCCCATAGCGGGTCGCTCTTGAGTTTTTGTCGGCTTGACTGTAATTGGTCCTGTGCCGTTAAATGCTCCTAAATCAATACAGGAAAAACTCCTTCAATTTACGCCTTCGACCGGCTGTGCCACTTGACGGTCTTCGTGTAAGAAAAAAACAACAGAAAAATAACCAATAATTAATTTCAAGTTATTGTTGTGGCTACGGAAACATGGAGGCTGTTCCTTTATAATGTCTCTGTAATTGATAAATCGTTGTAAGCTGTGGCGAAGGTGAGGATCCCGTAGAACCATAGCCGGGGGAGGGGGGGCTGTGTCAGATCGGCCCCCAAAATATACACGATACTAAAATTTGAGTTCTTTCGGAATTGTTTTTATTCCTATGATCGAAGGCAGTATCCTGAGACAAATGGAGTAAATTCTATAAAAATTCTACGGCGCCTCCAACCGATTATAAGCGTCGCTGATTGTCAATGATGATTCTGCTAAGTCAAATTTCCGTTACGTTTTATTTATTTATTTATTTATTTATTTATGTACTTACCTGTTGTTTTTCGGCCTGCCTCTTGGTCGCTGGTACTGTGTTCAAGCAGTTAGTTCACTTTAGTGCACTTTGCGTTAGATTTTCAGCTGCGGGCTGTGTATCTCCTATACTACCGACCGAAGGGGAGGGGGGGGGGGAGACTTTGAGTGTGTGAGTGATTGGCTTTAAAAGCCTGATCTATATGTGTGGAGTCAGCCTAATGCTTCGTCAGGTCGCAGTCTTTTGTCTGAGAGCTCGTGGGGGCGTCCCTCCCACACTAAAAGCTTACTGGCATGTTCACTATAGGAAGTTGCACCACTAACCGTCACTTTCTCAAGCCACGACAGAAGATATGATAATCTCAGTTATTGATGACGCCTCGTATGGAGTTTTGGAACGTGGGAAAGAACTGAGTGAGATAAAAACCAGTAGCCTAATTAGCACCTTTTGAAAACAGAAATGTCTGACATTAGTGAAGGCACATACATGTTGCATGCCTTCTTTCTCTGACAGTGGATTATAAATTACTTTTGCAAAATCTTATCACAGTACACAATCTACATCCATCAAACACCTGTTCTATCCATGTGTCATATAGTATTATCCCGACACACGGTACACGCGAAACCAGTAGTGATTTTTACGCACGAAACGTCTGTAATCAGATGCAGTACGTTGCTCGCATTCTGTTTAACATACATACCGACTTTTGCTTGTGTGGGCCAGTGCGAAGCATCATGGACATTTAGAAAACATTTCTGTTGATGGAATGGCAACAAAGAAACTTGAATTGATACACCATTCACTGTACGCATGTGCGCGGTACACCACAGTAATGAAATACGTTATGGAGAACAAACGTAAGTTTAACCCTTTAAAGACGGAGTGTATCTGTTTTATATAAGGACTCAGCGCGTACCGCGCTGTAAACACTGTCCACTTCGGTTATAAAAACCAGTGTCTTAGTGTTTTATAAGGCAAAAGTTGCTGTTTGTCCTGAGATCCGTACAAAATACATAAACGCAATGTGGGCACCACGTAGAATTTTTTAATGTTAACCCGGGTGGTATGTAAAGTTACCGCTAGGCTTTAAAAGGTTAATATTCCTCCTACGTGTTTCGGCCAGACCGGGCCATTGTCAGGAAGAAAATATAGAATAAAGAGTACAAATTACTTGTGATTCACTTAAAAAAACTATTGCTTTAAATCAGCTGCTGTATTACAGAACATATTCTTCGTTTTTATATTGCCACGAAGTGTATAAAACCTTCCAACATTCAAAGTCCCTAACGAGTTTGTCTCTGCCGAAAGTACGATGATGTAATAGTGTGTAATTGCCAAACCGATTTCCTACGTTTCGTGGAGTATGAACTACACGCCCTCTATACTCCAGCACTACGTCTTTTTTATAAGAATAATTTCGTTTGTTCCTTGTTTGACCTGTCGCTATTTTTTGTTTATATTGACTGTGTTTTTGACTATTGTTTGTTACAGGGCCTGTATTGAGGTTACTGTTAACAGATATCTCCTGTCCAGAAATAGAAAAGTCCGATACCAGGATTCGTCTAGGAGCCAGCATAGCTCAGTGTGTGTAGTGTCTGGCCGCTGGTTGGATGTGTAGGCTTCGATTGCTTACGGCAGTCCCTTTTTCCCGAAGTAAAGCGACCGGGAGAGTGAGGCAGAGGACTTACGGTGTCGAGATTAAGAACATTTGTGCTGTATCTTCATTTCCCCACACACCTTCATGACGTGGTGTTCTGACTTTATGAGATTTTATATTTTCGCAGTTTTGGGTATGAAAAATACTATCTGGCTTGTGACGCCGTGTAAGTTTCTAGAAATTTAATAACATTTTGGAGAAACCTGCTGGCTTGAAAAAGTTGGTAAATTTCTACCAAACTACACGGTGTCATATCCCAAAAAGTGGTACTGCTTGTCTTTGTTTTTTCAAATAGACGGTATTCGATGGGACTGTAGTTCTAGGACGACTAGGTGAAAGTAAAGTTGTGGAGATGCTTCACAAGGGCGTGCAGCCAGTTTATCCAAGTCCGGCATGGGACGGACCATTAGTGACTGGTGTATTTACTTGCAGATGAAATGTTCAGAGATATCCTATCGTGTGGACTAAATGCATGCATATATGTATCACATAACACGCCCTTTAAGTATCAGATATAATAAATTTAATGTGTTCCATGTCCGTGCACTATATTATACAAAAACACTTTAAACACCAACGAATGCACAAAGAGTTTTTTCGTCAATTATAACACACTCCTGCATGTTTCGACCCTTCTGGGTCATCTTCAGGGAGAAACCTTCCCGTTGTCGTTACACTAGGTTGCACTATACAGTTAAGCGAGAATGTGCTGTTGACTGTGCACTGCGCCGTTTATGCTTGTACAAGCCGAGACCACAAAGAGTTCACGCCTCCATAAACGGCGTTTATGCTTGTACAAGCCGAGACCACAAAGAGTTCACGCCTCCATAAACGGCGCAGTGCACAGTCAACAGCACATTCTCGCTCAACTGTATAGTGCAACCTAGTGTAACGATAACGGGAAGTTTCTCCCTGAAGATGACCCAGCAGGGTCGAAACATGTAGGAGTGTGTTATAATTGACGAAAAAAACTCTTTGTGCATTCGTTGGTGTTTAAAGTTTTTTTGTATCAGATATGATATTTCTGAACGTACACACGCATACATATGCGTATGTGTGTATATAGGCTTATATGTGTGTGTGTGCATTCAGTAATGTTACACCTGACACTTAGAGGGCGTGTTGTGTGATGCAGTTTGCGCCTAACGCCTTCATATTTACTCGTAATGCATGCTTTCCGTCATGAAGATTTGTTGTTTGAGATTCAAATCTTGTGGAATATTACACCGTGTCGATTGGTGCATAGTTACCGACGCGTCGAGAAGTCTTAACACCTTTATCATCAGGGCCAGGCCCTGACTGCTTGATCGTGAGCATTAAGGTTCTAAGATTTTTCGCACCGTCGGTAATTATTCACTAGACGACACGGCGTCACATCCCAGAATACTCGATTCCTTAGTAGTATCGCTGTGAGAACCCCAAATCTCGCAGTTTTCTTCTTCATTATGATTTCTGTACTCGGAGTTTCACGGCCTGTCTCCATGTTGCAGTTTTTGTTTATTGGCATTAGGAGCCTGTTGTTTTGAAACTACAGTCGAATCCGGTTATAACGATATCGGTTTATGCAACACGTCGCTTATAGCGTCAGATATTCTGTGGTACCAGTTAATTCCTCGCTGTTAACCATAATATTATACTCCTCGGTTATAACAACACTCGTTTATAACGACACAAAATATTCTGTCCTTTTCGTGACGTTAAACCCAGTTCGACTTAATTTCTTTGGTATTAGAAAACAGTGTTTAGTGGTGTCATAAACACACGAAAGACGTAAGGTGAAGCTGCTGTAGAAACATTAACTTATTGGTGTGTACTTAAATTGCGTCTGCGGCTTACCATTAGGGTGTTTAGGGTGGAGTAGTCACTTGTATGTTACGTTGAATCTATGGTACTTCTTGTTCAAATCTAATACTGTACCAAACTTTACGGTCCGGTGGACAGCGATGCTGCTTTTTCTTCTGAAGTTTCGGAGTCCAAATCTAGGCCCGAAGACCGGCTGTCCTGGCTGGGCCTTGTCTCAGTTTCGCCAGGCAGGTATCCAGGTACTGCCTTATACTGACAACGGCCACTTCCATTCGCATTCGTTTCTTTGCATTATTCGTGTATAATCCTACCATTCTAATTTACGCCTGTACTGAAAGATTAATTAAATTAATGGTAAATAAATAAAAGTGGGGTTAACAGTTCTTTCAGTTTCATAAAGGAACGTATGCGTATATTATTGATTCCTTAAAATATTGAATTTTACAAAATTCACTCCATCAGATTAAGTCAGAGTGGCAAATGGTGGGAATTTCCGAGGTTGCCAACACTCCGTATCGTAAACATGGTTTTCCGAATTGCACAAAAATTATACCTGCTAGACGCTGACCGGGTTGCTTGCAGTATACATAACTGCTGTTTTGAACAGCATTGCTTTGGAATGTATTTCTAATAATCTCGTATAATGAAATTTGTATTCAGAAGTTTTCAGATTAGGATGTGTAGGATTTTCTCTCCAGAAACGTACATAAAGTAATTGCGCATAGGTCTTTGTCCAACAGAAACTAATGTGCAAGTGCTGATGATGGTGCCCATGTACGGCAGTTGATCTGTTTGGATGGCGGGGAACACACATTTGACCCTATCGCGCCCATAAAATAGTGTTTCAGTTAGGAATTTGCCTATGATGTAGTCCAGTCTCGAGGAACGCGGAATTAAATGTTCTCTTGCAAGATTTACAAGACTCTGGTGCCGTCATGTTCGGGGTCAAGCAGTGTCTAGTTGCTAAAACAGCTGCTGAATATATATTCCCGGATAGGTGATAGAATGAAGCTTTGGGTTCCATAAAATGCGGAGCATTGCTTGACTGGCTGAGGAAGGCAGGCAGGCAGGCAACTGGAACAGTTTAAAATGCCTGAGATGTCATGTCTTAACAAACAATTAACCAAAGTATATAGAACTGTATAAGCCCTAGCAAGTTATTAGATCTGAAAACAATAGTTTGCATGTATATTGATACCATTTAAGACCTGAAGATGACCATTTAGTGTGGTCGAAACATGTCAGTAAATGTATAATATACGTAGCAGTAAACTCATGTTAACTGTTAAGAAGTTTTTCTTTGAAAAGCTTTGATTCGTATAAAAAGCAAGACGGTGTGTCGCTTGAGCATTACGAAACGTCGCTGTAAACGCTCAGCGTTCTAGGTCGTGGCCAAACTTACGGACAATCGCGGCGTTTCATATACTGTGCGGCAGTCCATACAAACCGAGAGTGACTGTATATAGTCTGTATGCGCAGGCCAGAGAAGATACAGCCATATCTAAAATGGACGTCAGCAACCAACATAACATAAAACGAAAAATAAAGAAGTGAAGAACAATTCTGCTTTGTCACCGTGTTTTCATTTTCAGCATTGGACACAAATTACCTCAAGAAAATTAACTCACTCAGGAGTTAATCGTAGCTTAGGCTTGTGCGTGCAGTCTGGTAGGTGGACATCCAGTGTTGCAGTAAATGGGGTCACACACCGGCAGCCCAAACTGTGGGCATGAACGTTTCTTACTTCGAAGAATTTTTCCAAGTCATTTAATGTTTCCGTAGCTCAGCAGTCACCATATCAAGTGTCACAAAACTGTGTCACTGGCCAAGAAGCTGTCAGTGATTGTCAAGGTCGGCTTCACAAACCAACCAACCAACCAACCAACCAACCAGTCAGTCAGCCAACCAACCAGCCAGCCAACCAAACAACCAACCAACCAGTCAGTCAGTCAGCCAACCAACCAGCCAGCCAACCAAACAACCAATCAGCCGACCAACCAACCAACCAACCAACCAACCAACCAACCAACCAACCAACCAACCAACCAACCAACCAACCAACCAACCAACCA